>JAIXHY010000042.1:514224-753885 GCA_020449905.1 Globodera pallida
ATTTAAACTTGAAGACAACGAGGAAGGTGATTTTGAATAAAAACAAAAAATTATTTTCACTTTTGACTAGTTCAAAAAAAAATTTCTTGGCTTTTGAAAAAGCGAAATCCCGGTCCCGATTCGAGATGCTGGTCCAAGCGAAAAATTGAATTTTTTTGTTGTAAACGTTGTGACTGAATAAAAAAGCGATTGGACACAGTGCCCACTTGCATTTAATGATGCTCAAAAAAGGTAGTAAGACCAAGTCGATCCAATCTCCTTTATGTAGGTCCGAGGACCCAAACATATACTGAAAATGGGGGCGATTTGAGGAAAAATCCACCGAGGGCTGATCATCATAGAATGACTATAATTGGTCTTGTGAAATAAAGAAGTTACAATAGCGTATCCAACCCATGATAATTATTGTAAAAGAATTTGGTGCTCATTAAATTGCAGAAAATTTTTCCAGTTCTCGGGGGATTTTTGCCAGAAATAGCCTACATTTTCTGTGAACAAGCTGTTGGACCGACTTGGTCTTTCTACCTTGTTTGGTCAAAATCAAATGATTATTGCACACGAATTTGATTGTGCGCCAATGAAAATCAATTTATCTTTTGCACACCACTGTATGTATCTGTTTTAGACTATTTTTGGCACAATGTGTGCTAACATTTCGTACGGCCCCAGCGAGCACACCATAGAATTTGAACTCAAAGGAGTCGAGACCCTGCTTAGGGAAATTTCTGCGCATGTTGCAGAATGGATACAGGCAAAATTAGTAAAAATTAAAACAAATGCCAAAACCGAATGAAAATATATATGTATATATATCAGGGATGGGAACCGCTACCGCAACCGCGCGGTATTTACCGCATTTATCGCCTTTTTTGGGCATATCGCATACCGCATACCGCTACCGCATTTGAAAATGGGTTTATCGCTTATCGCATATCGCTACCGCATTTGAAAATTGGTTTATCGCATACCGCATATCGCTACCGCATTTCATGCAATACCGCGCGATATTACACCCCTAACGATTGGATTTTTAATTTAAAAATAATGTCAGAATGCCATAAAAAGTGGAAATTTCGAACAATTTTTTTGAAAAACTGGCCCATTCCATTAGCGAAAATAGTTTGATTTCTCATACATAGCATTTTTCTCGCCGGTCAATCATTAGAGATTAGCAATTTCTGAAATATATCAGTTTTTTTGTTTTATCAGGTACATAAATGGCAAACATCACTTCATGGTTTTACACATTAGTTAATAGAAGTCTTATTATGCAGAAAATCAAAAAAACCAACAGAATAGTGCAAATTTCTGGGGCCTTCGGCGGTGCCGACAGGCGCCGCCGTTAAAAAATTTGAAATTTTAAGCGTTTTTGTGATGAAAATTGATCCAAAATTGTTTAATTTTTGAAAACATTTCGCCAAGAAAAATGAACGGGAACGGGAAAAATGCTAAAATAAAATTTCCGGGAACGGGAACGGGGTTTTTAAAAAGAACGGGACGGGAATCCCGAACGGGAATCCCGTGTTTTTCCCGTTCCCGTAAAAAATCCCGCTGGGCAAAAAAGACGGGAACGGGACCGGGATTCCCGTACTTTTCCCGCGGGAATCCCGTTCCCGCCGGGCTCTAATATATATATCAATCGACTCCTCTTGGTCTGTAATGTCCGAATCAAAAAATTTTTGTTGGGCAACCATCCCCTGAAATTAAAGACATTTTTTCTGATTTGTACATTACAGACCGAGAGGAGTCGATTGATAAAAAATATTTCATTCGGTTTTGGCTCTGGGCCGTATCACGCAATTTTACCTAAAAATGTTTTCTGCGACAAAGGAAATTACATGGCCAACCATCTCAACCATCTACGCAAAAGAAGCCGTTGGAGATTTGCCTGTCGATCAAAGCACAGAACAATACATGGCTGTGGCGAATAACATAAAAAAGACACTGGACAAACTTGGACCCGCGCAGTAAGCAGTTTGTAATTGAAAATCTAAGGCAGTAAATTTTGATCACATTTCTTGTACAATTAAGGGAACATATTCCTCCCCCCCCCCGTTCCTGGGTCCATTAATCCGGCGGGGATCAGTATACCTCGGATTCAGTCAGTCGTCGAAATTCAAAATGGAAAAATAATAGATAATTCATCTGTAAATGATTTTATTTGATAGTTTCTTTCACAACGTGCTCGTGTTTCCCAGTTGGAATGACAACAGGCAGATATCCAGCATCTGCCCTCCACATTATTGCGTCCTAGTCAGCGCTGTGAATCAGATAAACTTTGCCTTCATACGTTACCGTGACAACCAATACGAAAGGGCAGTACGTGCTCACAGATGGTATGCAACGACAGGAAGTCCTCAAATGAAAAGCATTATAAGGTTTGTTCACGGATCCCGCACTGTTCACGGGTCCCCCCACTGTTCACGGATCCCATACTGCTTACGGGTCTCTCTTACTGCTCACTAGGGTTGGATAAAACCGGATAATCTGGAACCGGTATGGGAAAAATTTGGATAAAAATTATCCTGTCTTGAACGATGACAGCTAAATTATGCTGAATCCGGGACCGGTACAAATGCGATGGGATTAGGTGTCCATTTAGCCTTGGGACTCACTTGTGGTACTGAAATGGCAACCTTCAAACGTTTCCGCACCTCGGGATATATTTCCCGCCTTAGCGCGTCGAGGGGAGTCGATATATAATTTGTCCGGTTTTTTACGTACTTGTTTTCCCGTTCAGTAACTGGATTTTATTCAACAATTCACTGCCACTCGTGACTCTTCAGAACAAGCTAACGGAATTGGTACAAGGATTTGGAGACCCGGACCTTTTCCCACATGTCATACTTCTTCACAACTGGAATTTTATAACTGAAGCTGCAAACATAACCTACGGTAAAGAGAACATTTTAATTTTTTTAAAAGAGCAAGAAAAAGCGTGTTGAAAATTCAAAATGGTTCTCATATGCATAAATTAACGAAATGTAATTAAATTAATTTGTGTAAATTAGGAAAAATGAGCAGTTTTCCGGTCTGTGTCTACAAAATGAAATGACTGCCCATTTCAGCTAAATTTAGGCACAATGTGGACATTTTGCGAAGCAGGGTCCTTAATAGCCCCGGATCCGTAAAATTGCTCACCATATCGCTTAACGCGCTTTTGCTTTTTTTTTAAATTTGAATATTTGGACTAGAGCCCGGCGGGAACGGGATTCCCGCGGAAAAAGTACGGGAAATCCCGTTCCCGTCTTTTTTTGCCCAGCGGGATTTTTTACGGGAACGGGAAAAACACGAAATTCCCGTTCGGGATTCCCGTCCCATTCTTTTTGAAAACCCCGTTCCCGTTCCCGGAAATTTTATTTTAGCATTTTTCCCGTTCCCGTTCATTTTTCTTGGCGAAATGTTTTTCAAAAATTTAACAATTTTGGGCCAATTTTCATCACAAAAACGCCCGTTCCCGGAAATTTTTTTTACCGGGCTCTAATGTGGACACTAGAGCCCGGTAAAATCAAATTTGCGGGAGCGGGATTTCAAAATTTTTACGGGACGGGATTCGGGCGGGATTCCCGTGCAAAATCCCGTCCCGTAAAAAATCCCGGGATATTTTTGCGGGAGTCCCGAGCGGGAGCGGGATTTTTTTGAATTTGTATTTTCTTTAATTTTCTGATAAAATCAAAATTCTTTTAAATTTGCAGGATCGGGAGCGGGATTTCGAAATTTTTACAAGACTGGATTCGAGCGGGATTGCCGTGTAAAATCCCGTCCCGTAAAAAATCCCGCCAGACTAAAAAGTACGGGTCGGGAGCGGGAATCCGCAAAATCTTGATGGAGTCCCGATCCCGCCGTGTCTCTAGTGGACACATAAGGATATGTGTCAAAAATAGAAATGATTTTTTAATTTTATTTCCAGGAGACACAACTATAACCATTAGAGGTTTTTTCACAACAAAAATGTTGCAAGTCTACTACGATCCTTTGTGGGGTAACGCTGAATTCATCAATGCCCATCTTTTTCTATAGGTGAGCCGAAAGTGCGCGGATAATTGGTGTTGTGACTGTGAGTCGTAGCCCACCTGGCCAAGTGGGCTACGACTCAGTCACAACAAAAAGGAAACTCAAGATTTGTTATAAATAACTATTTCGGGGGTTTGGTCACTAAAATACTGACGTAACTATTTTGGGTTTTGTTGGCGTTTCGCCATTATTTTTGTCACTATTTTGGCATTTTTAAAAAAAGAAAATCAAAAATTTTTGGCCTTCTCTAATGAACAAACTAAATTTAGTTTTGATTTCTTATTTTCAGGGGAGTGCCCCTGACCATTCCCTCTCGCAAAAACTATTTGAATTTGAGTTTTCAGACAATGGAAAGCACTGCTTGGCATTGTCCCATCATATTCATCATCCGGCACTCGTATTTTCAATCCGGCCTCAAATCCAAGAAAACCTACATAAGTGCATTTTGTTCCGGACACCCTTAATGCCAATAAACTTTTTTTTAAATAAAATTCTTTTTCAAAATAAAGGGATATTAAAAATAAACGAATTAAGGTATGTTAATTGCATAACATGAATAATCCCGCCGGTGGGATTACAAGAGCATATACGGTATGTGGTATAATGCCCAAAAAACATTAAATTTGACCCCTCTGAATCGGGGCAGACGTCGGTCCCCGAAAATGGTAATGGTAATTTGCGCACCCGCCGTTGTGCTGATGCACAGTCTGTACATAGTACAGGGAGTTGGAGGAGGAATCAAAACAAAATTTTTGTAGTGGTGTGCGTGATCAGTTTGACCAAAAACTCGTGATCTGGGGGTATCTGGACTATTTGCTGATCAGAGTAGACTATCTGCTGATTAGAATGATTAGACCACTTTATTTTTAGTCTCACAGGTTGCTCAATTTTTGGCGCTAGAGTTGAGCGAACTTAGCGGAATTGGAATTTTTGCCATGAACAAAATTTCAGGCTTCCGTATTATCTCTAATTATTACCCAGTCCTCTAATAATTACCCACTCCTTAATAATTACCCACCCTAGAGGAGGGTTGAAAATTAATTACCCAGTCTCTAATTATTACCCACTCCTTAATAATTACCCACCCTAGAGAAGGGTTGAAAATTAATTACCAAGGGTAATAATTAGAGATAATACGGTAATCGTGAGCTTGAAAGTCTACATTTCTACTCCTAGTCTTTCGTTTGGGCCGGAAAATTGGCAGTTTTGTAAATTTGACTATATTTAAAAACATCTTTCTTACAAATTTAATTTTTGGGTTGATTCAATTGCCGAATTCGATAAAATGGACATTTACGTGCCCCAAGCCGTCAGTTTATTTCTCGCGCTTCCGTCCGTGTTGCTTTACGTCACAGAATGTGCGGTGATTTTGCGCTTTTGGCGGCATTGCTTTGCAACAAGCTTCTTCCGATTATAGTTCAATCATCACTGACCAAAGCGTTTTTGGCATAAGACCAGATCGGATCAAGTGACCACTTTTGACATCGAAATTGATTTTATTAACGAGAATAAATCATATTTTAAATAAATTTCATTTAGAAATTCAATTTTTTTTATAAATTTAAAGGCATTCAGAATTGCCGTCTGCACAAAAGGGTTGGACTTTTTGGAGGAATCGGCCGCATTTTCGGCACGAAAAATTGTGGAATGGGTGCTTTTACAGCGGGCACTTGGTGCCAATGCCGTCACATTGTATTTCTATTGGATTTCCCCAAATGTGCAAAATGCGCTCCAACGGATGGCCGACAAAAAACAATTGGAAATTGTTCAAAAAAATTAAAAAAAATTAAGCCCTCCTCTCCCAACAGGTTGAGCTGAATTTGCCCGCCAACTCACCGAATCAACCATTTATGTAATTAATAAAAGGGAATTTTATAATTAAAGATTTTAAACAAATAATTGTGCAGAAGACACCAATTCATCCAGCGGAACAGACAACAAAAACGGCGGCATGAATTGATACCGTACAACGATTGTTTCAACAGGTATACTGTAGGTGGCATTATGGCAAAAAAAGCAAAGCGTCAACCTAAAGTCGTGTGATAATTTGTTTGACATTTTTTTGCAGGATTCTGCCATCCACCATTTTGGGCTAATCGCCGACATTGACGAAGTGGTCGTGCCGTTGCGGCACCAAAGGTGGCAAAATTGATTGATAAAAAATCAATCAATGTATTGATAGCACACGGAGCATTGCCAGCGTGTTCAACCATTTTGGCTTGCATCGACTGCATGCAAACGTGTCCAACACGTTGCACGTCAGCGAAGAGGAGCGCTGAAGTTGCACTGGCGCCAGCTATTTAATCAACTTTCAATTTGTAATAATTTTCGATTTACCAAGGTTCATTAAGACTAAACCGGTGGCCAAACTTTCTTTTTAAATACTAACCCCTCGGGGGATTGCCCAGTTCAATAGTTTTTCTTATATAAAAAATAAAATTGTTATGATGCACCTATGCCAAATCTTGCAAAAAACGGACATAGGATAGAGAACATTAAATTAATGTAATCGTGTCGATAAACAGCATTTTGAGTTATTTTCTTCAGTAAAAAAGTGACAAACACCTTCGATGCGACTAATTCTCGGTACATGCGACGATTTTTTTCAAATTTTCACCACCCCTAGGAAACAAAATAAGGAATAGCTCAATGCTTAGAAATTATTTTTTATGCTTTCCTTCACGAGTTATAGTCAAAAATGTTTAAATTCTTCAGACCAAATTTTTTCAAAATTATCCAAACTCCACCAAATTTTGGTAGGGATAAGAAGGGAGCACTAGAGGCATGTCTGCAAAATTTGGTCACGAAATATAACCGTTAGTTTGTGTTACAAGGTTTCGAAACCCGAAAGTAAATTCAATGGTGGGGATATAATGTCTGACCACACGCTGTCTGCCACTCGGTTTTTTCGTTGTTTAAAACAATGAATTTCTTGAGTATCGAAACGATTTGTCTGTTATGTAATATCACTAACTACAGGCAATGTCCGCCATTTGGCATAGGTGGATGAAGGAAAGAGCAGTAGAGTTGGACAAAAGCGGCTTTAAAACCGGACCTTTGAGACTCGGTTTATATTTCGTAATTTCCACCTGAACGTTTCAGTTCCGTTATCAATCAATTCTTTTAAAATAAGTTATGATTAACGGCACTGACAATTTGCAGTGTTATGGATTCAAATTTAAACAAAAATTTGAAAAATAAAACTTCCACCTTTTTTCTTTTTGGTGACGAATTTTACGTACACTTAAAAGTTGAAGAACCCTAATTCTTGCATATTTGACAAATTTAACGCAAATGACACCGGTAAGCGGGCGGGTCGGCTCAACTCGGCGCGCTTACAAATTAACAACGAAATGTGTGCGCGACTAAAATAAAATTCATTCACTTTCCAAAATGTTAAAAATATTATGCGATAAGCTTTAAGTTTGGTGCTTAATATATGCGCAACAAAGTCTGATTAAATTTTTTAAATTAAATTATTTATTAATAAGTAGAGTCCGATCAAAAATGACAGTTACAGCTTTAAAATGTAACTTTTGAATTTCCTTTCTCAGAATTTTGGGTCAAACATTTTGCTCACAGCAAATAAAACATTCAAATTTATGACAGAATGAAATAATTCCCAAGCTGAACGTTCATCCCCCGTTTTGGGGGAACTTTTGCCTTCCCATTCAATTTCTAAGTTAATCCCCCAACTTTCAGTCCTATAAATATGTAAGTTCACGGCATAAATGCCCTTTTTATGACCAAACATCCTCCAGACTCAAACGGCGTGACTCATCTGTCCCTTAACCTAAATTCTTTGGTTCTGCTTGGCTTTTGTCTTTCATTTAATAAATTAATAGGTCTGCTACTTTTAAAATCTCGAAATGTTCCTAAATAGGTTAGAAAAAAAAATCCTAAAATAGTCTTTAAAGGTGTTTTGTGCAAAAAAGAGTCAATTTATTGGTGTGCATTTTTGGGCAAGGAAAGACACATTTTCTTTGAATGATCTTGGCAAAAAATTCAAATTTTATTGCATCGTTTACGAAAATTTTTCAAAAAGTGCCCTGCCCTCACCGCAGGCCATAAATTCAAATTGGCCTCGTTGGCATTTTTCTAATCTTCGCTCCCTCTCCCACATTTGCTCAATCATTAGCAGACTTTCTTCCTTGCCTTACCTTAAAATTTGGAGAAAGTGAAAAAAGATGGAGCCAAAAAACAAAACAAAATTGTTTTTATTTTACAAAATTCAGCTCATCTGTTGTTGAGATTTTTTATTCTGTTTACACCACATAAATTCGGACAAATGTCGGACAATCCGAAGAATGCGGAGAAACGGTTGAAAGAAATGTGAGTATTTTCTATTAGCCATTTTATTTTAAATTTGGAATTTTTAGTTTCATTTGTGACGACGTTTTGTTCGACGTCTTCAAATTTTGTGGGCCTTTTGTGCTCGGACTGAAAGTTGCGCTGATCAGCGACCGATTTGACTTTTTGGTGGACGCGAATTTCAAATCGAAGGAATGGTCGCTAGGCGATCTGAAAATTCGTCGCGCAACTGACGGAGCCGGCGGCGCTGAAATTGACAAAATCATGGGCCTAAACATCAAGCCTCGGCTGCCAATTCCGCACAAATCGCTTCCAGACAAAGTGATCGGATTCGAACGCCTAATAATAAGGTGATCGTCGGCGTTAATAATGCTCTGAAAGTCAATAATATGTCTCTTCAAAGAATTTTCTTGGCAACGCCTAATTTCGGTCCGAACCGAACAACCGAAAAAATCCCGGTTCTACGGTTTGGTCTGGTTCGAACCGACAACCCTACTTCCCATTAATAAAAAGCTTGACACTTAACAGGAATGCCCGTTCTGTATTCCGTGAAATTCCGTATTTTCGGTTGTGCCGTATTTCCGTTTACGGAATAATGCGGATTTTTGAATTTTAACGAATATGTAGTCAAATCGTAGGTGATCTTAATCCGAGTTCGTGTCATTAGAATACATTTTCGGATGAAAATCTTGTAAATTGCGTTTGAAATTTCTGGTTGAAATATTGTTATTTTGGTTTTTTAATATTTTTACGACTTTTAGTTACATCGACCAAAGTGTCATCCAATTTCTTCAACGCATTCGCCGACTCTTCGATTCTCGTGGGACAAATGTTCGCTTTGGAATAATCGACAATCGCGGTTGGGAAATCATTTGGCACCGGATTTGGCCGTTGATCAATGACAGCATTTGCGGCATTTCTTTGCGTTCTTCCAATCTCGACCGTTTGCGCCAACTCTCTCCGACCATTCTCAGCGATTGCCCGAAACTCCGAGAGATCAAATCCTGGAAGCATTTTCTCGAATTCCCGGCCGACGACAGTGCCGGCACTTCTTCTTCCCAAGCTTTGGCTAAATGGTTGCACACGCCCCGCGGGGATGGACTTCCGAAAGTGTTGAAATGCTGTATTCGTTCGGCCAAAATAGAGGGACTCAAAATGGTAATCTTTCAATGTGAATTTTTGCTTAAATAATTTTACATTTTAGGCATTTGTCAATTCGTCAGAGCCTGTCAATTTCATCATTGTTTTTTACGAACCTAATTATAAGGACATTGTGCCATTTGAATTGAAGAACATTTTGACGGGAGAGCGATTGGAGTGGCGAGGCTTTGATGAAGAAAGTTGGCTGTTGGTTCGTTGTCCAATTAAGCGCGATGAAAAAAAATGGGCCAAATGGGAAAAGGAGGCGGCCGATGAATGGGATTTGTGTCAGTGGAACATCCTTATCAGATTCAAATACAGCGACATGGGCAACGAGTAAGCATGAAATGAAAATGGGGGCTTTTCCCTCCCCCAAAAGTTAATTTTCAAAAAAACCTCCCGACCATCTCGGAGATGGCATTTTTTTACGGTACACATCGGTTCAGTGCCAGTTTTAAACTCAAAAAATCAAACTAACAGATATTAGTCGAAGCTCTAAGCTTTTGAGTGATGTCTTGTTTGTTTTTGGTTTGGTTGGTTGGGTTGGGTTTAAAAAGTTAAAGTTTCTCAATTGCTGGCACTGAACCATCGGCACTGAACTGGTCCGCCCCAATTTTTTCATTTCTGTTTTATATTCTAATTTCCAGATTGTTCGACGCAAACGGAGGCACTCCGAGTGAGCCAAAATAGAAAAAACTGAGTACGAACGGAATTTGGATGGAAATCCAAACTGAAATAAACGTGAAAATGTTTTTTTCTTTGTTCAGAATTTCGATTAAATAAATCATTGACTGACTCTCTTTTGTTTTCCCGACTTTTCATTTCCTTCAAAAGTCAGTCAAAATATAAATTCTTTGTTTAAGAAATTACGGCACTGACGAAGCTTTTGGACCAAATTGAGGGATTTAGCGGGTGGTTCGAACTTTTGAATCCAAACTGAAACTTTCTCGACCCGAGAGGCCGGGGAGGAATCCTAATTTAAAATAACAAAATTGTATTATTATTATTTATTCGAAAATGCAATTGCATAAACAAAAAACTATGAAAAAGAAATAAAAAGAATAAATTAAAGAAAAAAACAACAAAAATATAACGATCTACATATATACCTATTAACATGAACAAATTAAAAAAGAAAAAACATCAAAACTAAACGATCTAGGATATACCAATCAACTAGAACTAACAAATATATAAAATTAAAAAGTAAAATGAGACAAATTAAATAAAAATTATTAGTAAATTGGTTTAAAATATATAAGCTCATAATATTCTATCACTCCGAATCCGGCCACTTCCTTTTGTGGCAGCCACCCTTTAAACTTGCAAAAATGGCCAACAGGACACTTCTCAATGTACTTAAATTATTACATTTCAAGCATATAGGAAAAAGCGGAAATTAAAATAATGCATTCAAATTTTGGGGAGCCATCCCCCGAGGCAGAAAAATTTTGTTTAAATGTTTTTGATCAATTTCTTGATAATGGTACGGTACAAAACAGAGCTTTGGACGAGATCGACTTTGGGAAACCCGTCAACACAAGCCCCCCCCCCCTTATGCCAAAAAATGCAAAGCTTCTAGGCCAAGCGTCAACCTAAAGTCGTGTGATGAAATTGTTTAACATTTTTTTGCAGATATTCCGCCACCCACCATTTTGTGCTAATCGCCGACATTGACGAAGTGGTCGTGCCGTTGCGGCACTAAAGGTGGCAACAATTGCTGCATGAACTGCTCGCACGGGGCAAATGGCGTGCCGAACCATCGTCCATTTCCGTTCGAAATGTGTTCAAATTTTGGCACAACAAAAACAGAAGCGGGCAGAATGCCAACGACAGCATAGACAGTCTATTCGGCCTCCGTTGGAGGTCCGACACAGCGCAGGAAAGTGGACGATATGGGAAGAGTTTTGTGAAGTGAATAATATTGAGTAAGATTTATTTGAATCTTGATGTACAAAATCGATCGCAATAAATTGATTGATAAAAATTAAGCAATTTATTGCTTGATTAGCACACGGAGCATTGCCAGCGTGTTTAACCATTTTGGCTTGCATCGACTGCATGCAAACGTGTCCAACACGTTGCACGTCAGCGAAGAGGACAGCTGAAGTTGCACTGGCGACAGCAATGCCCCGAGGAGGAACTTGACATTGAAAAATGCCAACAATTGAGCACAAATATGATCCGGGATCACCTCTTGGACAGATTCAGAAATGAAGTGGAAGAGGAGATCGACCAAATTGTGATTATACAAAATAATACTTAATTTTTTTTAAAATTTATTTTATTTTTATCAAAATTTAAAGAATTTATAAAGCCCCAATTCGGCGGCTCAATTTCACTTTTTTGTGGGGAAGAAGCTTTTTTATGAATATGACGGCGCGGATAAGTGCCGTTTAGGAAATGCAGTATTTGGCAAAAGTTAATAAAATATTTAAAAGACATTCTTTCTAAATAAATAATTGAAAAACAAATTTTAATTTTTCCGGCGATATTTTTGACAGACTTATGGATTTTTTAAATGAAAAACGGCATCAAAATATTGAATTAAATTGACTAAAATTTTTCGAAAGGAATGCTATTTTGTGCTTCTCTCGTCAAACCCGGTTCAGGCCTAAAACGGCCAGCCAGGCGGAAATTGTACTAATTTACATATATTTATGAATTAATCTTTAATCAACAATAAAATCTGCCGGTTGAGTTGGGGGATGATTAAGCATACAAAAAAGGGCATTTCATGCGTGAAATTACATATTTGTAAGACTAAAGTTGGGCGAGTACCTATGTTTCTTACAAATTGAATGGACGTTGCTTTAGGCAAAAGTTCACCCAAAAAAAAAATTGGGGATGCTTATTCACTTTGGTAATTAATCATGAATATATTGATTAACCGGTCTCATCAAACACACCGAGTTGAGTTAAGGTGCAAGCGAACATTTCCAGGAGAGATGACCGCAGTAATAGGGGAATAACAGAAATTAAAAAAGAGGGAAAAATTTAAGTTGGTTTTATTTTTTCTTCGTTATTAAATGTAGCTATTTTTGTTGGTGAAAAAGCGCCGAACGTTATTGCATTCGAAAAAAGAGAGCAGAATTAAAAAATCTATTTTTCTTTTGTTGAACCATTTGAAGAACCCAAATTAGGCGGGTTTTAGTATCAAAACATGCGAAAAAAACAAATCCGAAACCGATCAAAAATGGGAGAAACTAAGATTAAAGCTTTTTATTTTGATTTTGTCAATCAGATTTTGTAACAAATTTAAACATGGCGAGCACGTCCAAATCCAATGGTTGGCGCATATCAGCTGATCAGAGTAAGAAGATCGATAAATAAATTTCTAAAAAATTTTTTATATACCTTTTGACCAGAACACGACTGGACAAAATTTACCAATTTGAACTCCTCCGACATTGAGGAAGTAAAACGACTGCTCAAGGGCAATGAAGGACATCAAAAACAACGCCGACCCATTTCTAACTGGTCAAAAGACGACATCATTTCGTGGGCAGGAGATCTGAAGCGACAACGGCATGCGCGTGCAATGCCCGAACTGCTCGCGGTGGCTTGCCGCGCCTGCAAAATTGCCCATGGTACAGTTAATGCTCTATTTTTTGGGAAGCATTTTTTCAAAATTGTCAAAAATGATATGCTCGACCAAAAGCGGTCAAAATGCAAACTTTGCCAAAATTTACTTTAAAACTACAAATATTTATTGTTGATTAAAGATTGATTCTTTATGTCGGGAAAGGAACCTTTTGTTTCCCGCCGTGTTTTTCCGCACCATTGTTCCCGACCGTGATCGGGACTACATTTTGTCCCAGTCAAAAAACCCGGGACTAATTTGTAAGGGAAAAAACGGTTGGTAAAACCCCGAGGCCATATAAGGGGGGTTTTGAAGGAATTTTAAAAAACTGGGACTAAGAGTTCAATCCCAGGGTGGACACTTCAGTACTGGTCCCGGTCCCGTGCTACCCTACAAAAGACTCTTGACAACGAATTCAGCTCTATTGCATCCAACGCCTCTTTAGGATAGATCTAACTTTGCATTCGCCCACCTTATCGCAAACTTACTTAAAAATACCTTTAACACCTTGAAATCCCAGTTTTAATTTTTCTAATATTTTGATCTTTTTTATTCTATTATAAATAAAATTGGTTGCGAAGCTCAAAAAATGGCATTTTTAGTGCATTATTTTTCATGCAAAATTTCAATTTTTGGGCTGTATTCAGCAGAACATAAGCACAAAAATCATAAGTGGACCCTATTGATTAGCTACAATTTAAAATTTTGAGCGCTTCCGATATTGTTTAACAAATAGGAACTTATTTAAATGTAAAAAACATATTTTCAGGGTATTATCCCCGAGACGCGCAGCTCCATTCAATTCTGGTGATGCTTTCACCCTCCAAAGCTGGGCTTCGTGGCCATTTGCTGCAGATAGCCACTGGTGAGGGGAAGACTGCAATTCTGGCGTTGTTCGTCGTTGTAAAGGCTTTGCGGGACGGTGTTAAGGTGCGTCCACATAGACCAGGATTTTGGCTTAGATGATAAAAGGGTCGGCTAACATGAGAGCCCGGAACGATTTCAAACTGCACCAAGATTTTGGGATGTTCGATCGGTCCTCAAGTCCGAACTCTATTCTTCATTTAATTTAAAGCCATCAGAAACCGAATAAAATTAAAAAATATATTTATGCATTTTAATTAACCAATTTTTCTTTTTCTGGCGCAGGTCGGCGGTGCCGATGGTGACGCCGAGAAATTTTGACTCATTTGTTAAGAGATTGGCAATCAAATTTTTATAGGTGTATTGAGCAAAAAAATAGATCGATTTTATGTGGTGCATTTTGTGGGTAAAGGAACAAATTTGCTTTGAAGGATCTTGACAAGAATCAAATTTTAATGCAGTACATATTTTTACTCGTAGATTGACATTGGGACCAGTTCGAAAGTTTTGGCAAAGCGCGACGCGATAAGTCTCAAGACATTCTACGCCATGTTCGGGCTAACGGTGGACCATTGCACCGGCGGTCTCAGTTCGTGCTACAAGGAATGCTACGCTGCGGACATTTTGTACGGCGACATTGCCTCGTTCCAGGGCGACCTTCTATGCCATGAATTCAAGTCAAAGGTAAGGCACATTGAATCTTGAACGTTCCAGTCCGTTTGACATTTTGCTTATTGGGCACCTGGGGATGTCTTTTGTTCCATATTTTTTTTTTGGCATTTTTGTGTTACGTATTTTTTGCCATTCCGTATTTCGTGCTCCGGAATTTCAATGTACATTCTTCAGATAATTAAGAAATATTTGACAACCAAAATTTGAACATTTTTGGCCATGATTGAAAGCATGAATTTTGTCTTTTCTGTTAGGTAGTAGTCCACAAAAAGAATGGAAGAAAGTAATAAGAGACAGATAATTAATTTCATGTTAGTGCTATTAATTCGTCCTCCGCTTGGTCTTTAGGCGCTATTTATATCATTTGTCGTTTCTTGTTGATCTGGTTCGCATCGCCACTTTTTTCCCCTAAAAACCCCGAAATGAACGGGTGGTGAATTATTTGAATGGCTAAAAGAGTGGAGGGGCATCCAAAATCAAAAGCCCACCATTCTTTGATGCTATCAAGCACTGCCTGGGCCAAGTTCCGTATTAGGCGCCCATATCAACAATAATTTAAAAAATTTCTGTTGGATAATTCGGCAATTTTGGTCGTGAAGCTAATGCTAAGTAAGGATGCTCGAGAGTCTCGGACTCGATTCAAGTAAAAAAAAAATTGGGGTTTCGTATGTAGTCTCGAACTTAGGTCAAATCATAAGTCTCGGGAAATTTTGGGTGAAAACTTGTTTAACGATGGAAATTTTTTCATAAATAATTATATTAATCAGTTATATGATAATTTTTAGTATAATTTTTTGTCTAATTGTTAGTTAAATTTGTGCAGAACATTCGCGGTGAGCCGCCCCGGCCATTCCAATGTATTGTGATTGACGAGGTTGATTGCATTCTTGTGGACGACACGTTGCAGGTTCGCGGTGAAAAAGTGCATCCCCTAAGGGGGGAGGGGAGGGGGCTAACGGTCCAAAGGTCGAATTGTCCTCAAGGGTCGAATGCTTTATAACTTTCTGTAAGAGGGAAGAGGGGGGGGGGGGGGGGGTGGCGGCTTCCGGTCGGAGTGTCAAATTGTTTAACTTTTTTAACATTCTTTCAAAGTTAATTAAATAAACGCGCTTTCATCAAACAGAAGTTAATCGATCGAATAACCCCCCACGGCCAGAAAAGCTCAAAATTGGCCAATTTTAGTACAAATTTTTTGTTCAGGGCGCGTCAACTTAAGATAACATTTTATGTTTATGGTATGGAATATTTGGAAAATCTCCTTATGATGTGTTGGTTCCAATATGAGAGGTTTTGTGGCACTTTGAAAAGTGTTTCTGAGGAGGCGATTGAAAGCGAAGTGTGTCGAGCCGAAGAGTCGAAGCATTTGAAACATTTTGTGGGAGATCTGGAGACGCAGCTGGCAAACATGATCAACAACAATGGGAAAAATGTAAATGTTGTAGTACATTAGAGTGTAGGGCGGCTTACGAGTTACGAATGTTTTAGACCATCTACGTAATTTTGAATGAATTTTTAAAGGGCGATGAGGAGGGGAATTCTTCCTCAGCGAGAGAGGGGGCGGGTGCCCGTTTTTTTGTTTTTGCTGGTACCAATCTTTAGTGATTGCAGAAGTTACCATTCCATATTTTATCCTAAATGGTTGTGTTTAGCTCGTCATCCCCCCTCATTTGCGTACGTTTGCGCTTAAGCAAATCCCGAAATGGATGATTTCGCTGAAGAAGGCCGTTAAAATGAAGGAGAATTGCGAATATGTCATTCGCGCAGGCGCCGTTATCCCCGTTGATTTTCAAAACACGGGAGCACAGCAGATCAGCACCTACTGGTCGGACGGGTTGCACCAGTTTCTGCAACTGAAGCACGAACTGCGCATGCGCCCGGAAACGCTTGTTACCAGTTTTATAAGTAGCCCGGGTTTCGTTAATAGGTCATTAGCGATCAACTCCAATTAGTAACTGACTATTTGCAGATACGAAGAAATTTACGGACTTAGTGGAACACTCGGAAGAAATTACGAACATTTGTTTCTGAAGGATCACTACAAAATCGACATAACACTCATGCCAACTTACAAACCCACTCAACTGGAAACACTGGATCACATTATTGAGAATGATCAGCAGAGGTGGATCGACAAAATCTGCCAAAACGTAATGGGGATTTTAAATTGTTTCATAAAACAACACTGGATTGTCTGATTATGTGGGTCCGGGGGGTGGCTCGGACTTCCGGACATTTTTTGCCTGCGGAATCCAGTTTCCGGACATTTTTTGTCTTCGGAATCTCGTTTCCGGACTTTTGTCTTCGGAATCCCGTTTTCCAGGCATTTTGTGGGTCCGGGGGTTGGCTCGGACTTCCGGACATTTTTTGCCTGCGGAATCCAGTTTCCGGACATTTTTTGTCTTCGGAATCCCGTTTCCGGACATTTTTGTCTTCGGAATCCCGTTTCCCAGGCATTTTGTGGGACCGCGGAGGTGGTTCGGACTTCCGGACTTGTTTTGTCTCCGGAATCCCGTTTTCCAGGCATTTTGTGGGTCCGGGGGTTGGCTCGGACTTCCGGACATTTTTTGTCTCCGGAATCCCGTTTCCGGACATTTTTGTCTTCGGAATCCCGTTTTCCAGGCATTTTGTGGGTCCGGGGGTTGGCTCAGACTTCCGGACATTTTTTGTCTCCGGAATCCCGTTTCCGGACATTTTTTGTCTTCGGAATCCCGTTTTCCAGGCATTTTGTGGGACCGCCGAGGTGGTTCGGACTTCCGGACATTTTTTGTCTCCGGAATCCCGTTTCCGGACATTTTTTGTCTCCGGAATCCCGTTTCCGGACATTTTTTGTCTCTGGAATCCCGTTTTCCAGGCATTTTGTGGGTCCGGGGGGTGGCTCGGACTTCCGGACATTTTTTGCCTGCGGAATCCCGTTTCCGGACATTTTTTGCCTGCGGAATCCCGTTTTCTAGGCATTTTGTGAGTCCGGGGGGGGGGAGGGGCTCGGACCACCGGACATTTTTTGCCTGCGGAATCCCGTTTCCGGACATTTTTTGTCTCCGGAATCCCGTTTTCTAGGCATTTTGTGAGTCCGGGGGGGGGGGAGGGGCTCGGACCACCGGACATTTTTTGCCTGCGGAATCCCGTTTCCGGACATTTTTTGTCTCCGGAATCCCGTTTTCTAGGCATTTTGTGAGTCCGGGGGGGGGGAGGGGCTCGGACCACCGGACATTTTTTGCCTGCGGAATCCCGTTTCCGGACATTTTTTGTCTCCGGAATCCCGTTTTCTAGGCATTTTGTGAGTCTGGGGGGGGGGGAGGGGCTCGGACCACCGGACATTTTTTTTGTCCCAGCAATCCCGATTTCGGGGCATTATTATATATTTTTAAGGTTTGCTGTCAAGTTGCGGAGCGCAACCGAGCCGCCCTCATTCTTTGCTTGACCAACGACATGGTGAGGCAGATAAGCACCGCCGTCAAATCCGAGTGTCCAAGCATCAATCTACACAAATATACCGACGACGATGAGCATCTCCCAACTGAAGTTGTCGGCCCAAAGGATGTCATTTTCTCTACAAATTATGCGGGCCGAGGCACTGACATCAAAACCAGCGCAGAACTTGAAGCCAACGGTGGCCTGCACGTGATCGTCACGTTTATGCCAAATAACAGTCGGGTGCAACGGCAGGCATTCGGTCGTACGGCACGACAAGGCAAAAAGGTGGCCCGGCACAAATTTGTTTTACATAAAGGACTATTCTCGCGGCCCTAAAAAAGTCTAGGACCCGAACACGTCAGTGCCGTTAATCATAACTTATTTTAAAAAGAATTGATTGATAACGGAACTGAAACGTTCAGGTGGAAATTACGAAATTATAAACCGAGTCTCAAAGGCCCGGTTTTAAAGCCGCTTTTGTCCAACTCTACTGCTCTTTCCTTCATCATAACAATTTTATTTTTTATATAAGAAAAACTATTGAACTGGGCAATCCCCCGAGGGGTTAGTATTTAAAAAGAAAGTTTGACCACCGGTTTGTTTAGTCTTAATGAACCTTGTGTAAATCGAAAATTATTACAAATTGAAAGTTGATTAAATATTTGTCGCTTATTTTTGTGTTTATTAAGGGGACGGCGCTGCTCATTCTTAACAAATGTGACATTGACACGGCTTACTTTGACCAAAACATGGACATATTGGCAAAACGTGACCAATTGGTTGAGCAAACTTTTGAAAAGTCCATAAAAGAAGCGCTACCAAAATTGCTCGCCAAGGAGCGATTGTTCGAAAAGTTTTCAACGTTCATTCAAGAAATCCGCCAAAGTACAGCCAAGACCGTCGGAGGCAACGAACAAATTCTGACGCAGATTGAGGAGCACTGGGGCTTTTGGCTGCTAGAAAAAGTGGAGATGCGCGACGACAACGCGCCAATGCCTCCAGAGTAAACATCCCCTACCAAAACTATCCAATTCCCCCAATCAGGGATGCATTTGGTCATCGTTATCATCGGCTATATAAGGGAAATAGTTTGCGGTTTAAAACGAAATTAGCCACCCATTTCTTTTCGGAATTCTCAATTCGGCACCGATTGCTTGGAATCTCAGTCATAAGCTTGTCATTAGCTAAACCAAATCACAAAAAATTGATGCCATAAGCAAGAGCTAAGCGTTTCGATTTTTGATATAAAAGTTATAGCTTATGTGAGTGGTGCAATTTTTTGTGTACATTTTGGTGCGCTGATTTGTAAGCCATATCTTCCTTAGATTAAGTTCTATTTTTTAAATATAACATACAAACACAAAATTCGTGGATTTACTTAGAGAAACTGGGGCCTGGCTGTCCGAGGATTAGTGTATTTTTATTTGAATCAATCCACGGATTTTATCGTATTCGCTTAATTATAAAATTGTTGAATAATTAAGGAATGTTCTCAGTACTGAGTTGGACGCCTTCATTGAGGATGAACGGCAGAAAGCAAATAGCCTTGGGATCTTCACCAATCCGCTCTACTTGGTGCTGAAGGGGTACAAATTGGTCGCCACAAAGGCCATATCTCATCTGGAACGGGCAATCGAATTGGACGAGGACAAAAGTGGTTTTGCTGCGCCGGCCCATTATTATATGGCATTAGCACTAATAAAGAAAGACCATCATTTTGGGTAATTCTCAAAGTTTAATTTATTATTCAAGCAGCTTTTTAATAATGTTAATTGAATTCGCATGCAAGCAATTAAATATATAACTCTTGTGTCCGCCGGTACCGGACCGAACTCCGGTCGGGTTTTCTTTGACCCCTTCCGGATTTGGGATTTTTTTGGAATACGACGAAATCGTATCAATCCCGGCTCTGAATTTTTTAACGAGCACAGTTATTAGTCTTTTGGAATCGATTTCAATCAAAACAACTTTCTATATTTTATTATTGACAAAATAATTTTATTATTTTTTGTTTTGAAAAAAAAATTTCTAACGCAACTCCATTGTATGAGGGCTATTGAACAAATTGAAATTCGAGATTCAAATTTAAATGTTATTTAGAAAAAAATGATTATGATATCAACGGGAAAGAGAAATGCTATCAAAAAGCTGGAAATTTTTTGTTTAGTGTAAAACAAGTGCGCGGAAAATACAAAAACGAAGAGGCGGAACTTCATTTGACCAAAGCGATCGAATTGATTGATCAAAAATTGATTCCATGGGTATCAAGTGGAGCGGTAATAAGGCAGAATGAGCAGCACTTGAAAGGCAACGCTGAAAACACGGCATTATGCCAGCAAATTGTGAACAAAGTTCACTCACTCCGGCGATTGAGTGACGAGTGCGCCAAATGGTTGAACGTGAGCATAATTTATAAATATATTTTATGTAATTATATTTAATGTGTTGGGACGTAATTTTGTACCGTACCTTTTTCACGAAATTGATCAAAAACATTTAATCAAATTTTTCTGCCTCGGGGGATGGCTTCAGAATTAAATGCATTATTTTATTCCTTTTTTCTTATTTGAATGTAAATGCAATAATTTAAGTTTATTTCCGACTGTCCATTTGGCCATTTTTGCAAGTTCAAAGGGTGGATGCCGCAAAAGGAAGTGGATGGATTTGGGGTAATAAAATTTTATGAGCTTATCTATTTTAAACCAATTTACTAATATATTTTTTTAATTTATCTTCTTTTACTTTTCAATTTTATATATTTGTTAGTTCTAGTTAATTGGTATATAGATTGTTTAATTTTGTTGTTTTTTTTTAAATTTGTTCATGTTAATAGGGTATATGGATCGTTCGTTATATTTGTTGTTTTTTTCTTTAATTTATTCTTTTTATTTATTTTTTATGGTATGAGTTAGGTATATATATTTAATCTTTTGTTTATGCAATTGCATTTTCGAATAAATAATAATAATACAATTTTGTTATTTTAAATTAGGATTCCTCCCCGACCCCTCGGGCGGGAAAGTTTCAGTTTGGATTCAAAAGTTCGAACCACCCGCTATATCCCTCAATTTGGTCCAAAAGCTTCGTCAGTGCCGTAATTTCTTAAACAGAGAATTTATAATTTTTTTTGACTGACTTTTGAAGGAAATGAAAAGTCGGGAAAACAAAAGAGAGTCAGTCAATGATTTATTTAATCGAAATTCTGAACAAAGAAAAAGACATTTTCACGTTTATTTCAGTTTGGATTTCCATCCAAATTCCGTTCGTCCTAGTTTTTTCTATTTTGGCTCACTCGGAGTGCCTCCGTTTGCGTCGAACAATCTGGAAATTAGAATATAAAACAGAAATGAAAAAATTGGGGCGGACCAGTTCAGTGCCGATGGTTCAGTGCCAGCAATTGAGAAACTTTAACTTTTTTCAACCCAACCCAACCAAACCAAAAACAAACAAGACATCACTCAAAAGCTTAGAGCTTCGACTAATATCTGTTAGTTTGATTTTTTGAGTTTAAAACTGGCACTGAACCGATGTGTACCGTAAAAAAATGCCATCTCCGAGATGGTCGGGAGGTTTTTTTGAAAATTAACTTTTGGGGGAGGGGAAAAGCCCCCATTTTCATTTCATGCTTACTCGTTGCCCATGTCGCTGTATTTGAATCTGATAAGGATGTTCCACTGACACAAATCCCATTCATCCGCCGCCTCCTTTTCCCATTTGGCCCATTTTTTTTCATCGCGCTTAATTGGACAACGAACCAACAGCCAACTTTCTTCATCAAAGCCTCGCCACTCCAATCGCTCTCCCGTCAAAATGTTCTTCAATTCAAATGGCACAATGTCCTTATAATTAGGTTCGTAAAAAACAATGATGAAATTGACAGGCTCTGACGAATTGACAAATGCCTAAAATTGTAAAATTATTTAAGCAAAAATTCACATTGAAAGATTACCATTTTGAGTCCCTCCATTTTGGCCGAACGAATACAGCATTTCAACACTTTCGGAAGTCCATCCCCGCGGGGCGTGTGCAACCATTTAGCCAAAGCTTGGGAAGAAGAAGTGCCGGCACTGTCGTCGGCCGGGAATTCGGGAAAATGCTTCCACGATTTGATCTCTCGGAGTTTCGGGCAATCGCTGAGAATGGTCGGAGAGAGTTGGCGCAAACGGTCGAGATTGGAAGAACACAAAGAAATGCCGCAAATGCTGTCATTGATCAACGGCCAAATCCGGTGCCAAATGATTTCCCAACCGCGATTGTCGATTATTCCAAAGCGAACATTTGTCCCACGAGAATCGAAGAGTCGGCGAATGCGTTGAAGAAATTCGATGACACTTTGGTCGATGTAACTAAAAGTCGTAAAAATATTAAAAAACCAAAATAACAATATTTTCAACACGAATTCAAATGCAATTTACAATATTTTCATCCGTAAATTTATTCTAATGACACGAACTCGGATTAAGATCACCTACGATTTGACTACATATTCGTTAAAATTCAAAAATCCGCATTATTCCGTAAACGGAAATACGGAACAACCGAAAATACGGAATTTCACGGAATACAGAACGGGCATTCCTGTTAAGTGTCAAGCTTTTTATTAATGGGAAGTAGGGTTGTCGGTTCGAACCGGACCGAACCGTAGAACCGAGATTTTTTCGGTTGTTCGGTTCGGACCGAAATTAGGCGTTGCCAAGAAAATTCGTTGAAGAGACCAATTATTGACTTTCAGAGCATTATTAACGCCGACGATCACCTTATTATTAGGCGTTCGAATCCGATCACTTTGTCTGGAAGCGATTTGTGCGGAATTGGCAGCCGAGGCTTGATGTCTAAGCCCATGATTTTGTCAATTTCAGCGCCGCCGGCTCCGTCAGTTGCGCGACGAATTTTCAGATCGCCTAGCGACCATTCCTTCGATTTGAAATTCGCGTCCACCAAAAAGTCAAATCGGTCGCTGATCAGCGCAACTTTCAGTCCGAGCACAAAAGGCCCACAAAATTTGAAGACGTCGAACAAAACGTCGTCACAAATGAAACTAAAAATTCCAAATTTAAAATAAAATGGCTAATAGAAAATACTCACATTTCTTTCAACCGTTTCTCCGCATTCTTCGGATTGTCCGACATTTGTCCGAATTTATGTGGTGTAAACAGAAATAAAAAATCTCAACAACAGATGAGCTGAATTTTGTATAATAAAAACAATTTTGTTTTGTTTTTTGGCTCCATCTTTTTTCACTTTCTCCGAATTTTAAGGTAAGGCAAGGAAGAAAGTCTGCTAATCATTGAGCAAATGTGGGAGAGGGAGCGAAGATTAGAAAAATGCCAACGAGGCCAATTTGAATTTATGGCCTGCGGTGAGGGCAGACACAAAAATCGATTTTGGGCACTTTTTGAAAAATTTTCGTAAACGATGCAATAAAATTTGAATTTTTTGCCAAGATCATTCAAAGAAAATGTGTGTTCCCTTGCCCAAAAACGCACACCATAAATTGACTCTTTTTTGAACAAAACACCCTTAAAGACTATTTTAGGATTTTTTTTTCTAACCTATTTAGGTACATTTCAAGATTTTAAAAGTAGCAGCCCTATTAATTTATTAAATGAAAGACAAAAGCCAAGCAGAAACAAAGAATTTAGGTTAAGGGACAGTTGAGTCACGCTGGAGGATGTTTGGTCATAAAAAGGGCATTTATGCCGTGAACTTACATATTTATAGGACTGAAAGTTGGGGGGATTAACTTAGAAATTGAATGGGAAGGCAAAAGTTCCCCCAAAAACGGGGGATAAATGTTCAGCTTGGGAATTAATTTCATTCTGTCATAAATTTGAATGTTTTATTTGCTGTGAGCGAAATGTTGACCCAAAATTCTGAGAAAGGAAATTCAAAAGTTACATTTTAAAGCTGTAACTGTCATTTTTGATCGGACTCTACTTATTAATAAATAATTTAATTAAAAAAATTTAATCAGACTTTGTATTAAATTAACACATGTCGATTACGTCCGAATCAAGCCCGGCTCCATAAACATGGTGCTAGGATCGTTTCTTAAATTCCGCCACATCTACTTTATGAAGTTGTTTTAGATATCATAACTTTATTCATGCCGCACTAAATCAGTTAAGCCTTATACCAATGGAAAGCTCTAAACGAGTAGAAACTATTTATAAAACTAAACTAAGCAGTAAATCAAAGTTTAAAAAAGTTATGATCAGAAAACCACGAAAAAGCCCGATTTTTGGCAATTTTACATTATAACTTTTTTGAAACTTCTCAAGCCACTTGGTTTTTGCTATAACGCTTTTTCTATTCATTGAAGTCGTAGCCAAATGACTTGTGTCCTAATGACGTGACGCCATTAGAGAATGGTCAAATCAGCAGCAACCGCTGCTCTCTTTGCGGTAGATTGGTTATTTTACGCATTAAAAAATTGAGATTACAAATTCAGGGAATTCAAAATTAGAGAACGGCAACTCAGACCAAACAAATATTTGTACAATATTTTTTGGGTTTTTTTTGTTTTTTTTGGGTTGCGCTGCGCATATATTAAGCACCAAACTTAAAGCTTATCGCATAATATTTTTAACATTTTGGAAAGTGAATGAATTTTATTTTAGTCGCGCACACATTTCGTTGTTAATTTGTAAGCGCGCCGAGTTGAAGCCGACCCGCCCGCTTACCGGTGTCATTTGCGTTAAATTTGTCGAATATGTAAGAATTAGGGTTCTTCAACTTTTAAGTGTACGTAAAATTCGTCACCAAAAAGAAAAAAGGTGGAAAGTGTCGGACTTCTTTTATTTTTCAAATTTTTGTTTAAAATTTGAATCCATAACACTGCAAATTGATTGTGCCAAATTAATGGGTGTGAGGTTGTTAGCAATGCTGCATTAACCGGACTGCTGCTGTACGTGTTAACGGAAATTGAGCGGCCGAAAAATAGGGCTTCCACACAAATTGGGCTTGTTTTTTATAGCTAGAAATTCTTTAAATTTTTGATAAAAATAAAATAAATAAAACGAAAAATTATGTATTATTTTGTGTGATCACAATTTGGTCAACCTCCTCTTCCACTTCATCTCTGAATCTGTCCAAGAGGTGATCACGGATCACATTTGTGCTCAATTGTTGGCATTTTTCAATGCCAAGTTCCTCCTCGGGGCATTGCTGTCGCCAGTGCAACTTCAACGCGTCCTCTTCGCTGACATGCAACGTGTTGGACACGTTTGCATGCAGTCGATGCAAGCCAAAATGGTTGAACACGCTGGCAATGCTCCGTGTGCTAATCAATCAATAAATTGCTTAATTTTTATCAATAATTTATTGCGATCGATTTTGTACATCAAAGATTAAAATAGATTTACTCAATATTACTCACTTCACAAAACTCTTCCCATATCGTCCACTTTCCTGTGCCGTGTCGGACCTCCAACGGAGGCCGAATAGACTGTCTATGTTGTCGTTGGCATTTTGCCCGCTTCTGTTTTTGTTGTGCCAAAATTTGAACACATTTCGAACGGAAATGGACGACGGTTCGGCACGCCATTTGCCCCGTGCGAGCAGTTCATGCAGCAATTGTTGCCAACTTTGGTGCCGCAACGGCACGACCACCTCGTCAATGTCGGCGATTAGCACAAAATGGTGAGTAGCAGAATACCTGCAAAAAATGTTAAACAAATTATCACACGACTTTAGGTTGACGCTTAGCCTAGAAGCTTTGTTTTTTTTTTGGCATATGCCACCTACAGTATACCTGTTGAAACAATCGTTGTACGGTATTAATTCATGCCGCCGTTTTTGTTGTCTGTTCCGCTGGATGAATTGGTGTCTTCTGCACAATTATTTTTTAAATCTTTAATTGTAATTCATTTTTATTAATTACATAAATGGTTGATTCGGTGAGTTGGCGGGCAAATTCAGCTCAACCTTTGGGTGGGGGGGGAGGGTTGTTTTTTTTAATTTTTAAAATTATTTTTTATTATTATTTTTTACCCCCAAATTTGTTGAAGGCATTGGACAAGTGAATAAGAAAGGGTTGTAAAATTCTGTCCTCGGGTCCCAGGCTCGTTGCCAAATCCACCGTACCCGTGCCCTCACTACCGTACCATCCCATGCACAACTTTTATCATCATCAAATGGGGAAATGTAATGCCGGAAATGGCAATACATTGCCTTGTGTTGGCCATCCTTTTTGGCTCTGTGCCATAACATTTTCTCAATTCCTCAACAATTGCAGGCCGTTCAACCAGCTCAGAAACCTTTGACAATTTACTATATCACTTAACTAATTATTAATTATTTTTTTATTTAGCAAAAAAATCTAGCACAAAACTCAAGCCTCCCCCCCCACAGTTGTCTGATCTGATCAAGGCTTAATCTCAAGCAGTAGTCTCTTTTTATATGCCAAAAAATTCATTAAAATGCCATACTTTGGCTTTGCCCACTTGCGAGCTGTACATGTACTCCAAGCTTTCTACACCATCAACAAATGCTTTGTGCAGCAGAGATTCATTGGGTAAAGCATCGTCTTTCTGCTCATAAGTGGGCTCAAAAAATGTTGGCTGAAAGTCCAAATGGATCAACACCAACATTGAACAGACAAGTACAGTTTTCATTAAATAATATTTTCTGCTGCAATGCCGCCTCCAAAATGTAAAGTTTTTAGTGTTTAAAATTAAATAAATTAATATAAAATTCATTAACAGAGGGTTGGTTATTTAGCCAAAATTTTGAAGCCATGTTTTTAACTTATTGGAAAAAATTCTTGTAAATTGATTTATATTTGGTAGACTTTTTGAAATTTTCCCCAAAAATGAATGGAATACACTCAATAGTCTTCTGCCAGCTTTAAAAAAAATGGCAAACCCGTAAAAAAGGACCAATTTCCACGTTTCCGCACATAAATGGCAACCCTGATCGGACAATCAGATCAGGGATTTGGTGGGAATATGGACTGTTTAAGTGAGAGGGTCAACGGTACAATTGCTGTTGCGCTTTCAAATGGATTGAAAACAAATTATTTTTTATTGTCTTGCAGCTTTCTTTGCGTGGCCAAAGATGGATGAAGATCGAATTTACAAACTCAATTGATGTTGATATGTGCCGTTGGAAAAAGTTCTTCAAAATTTAGACTACCGTATTTTCTTAAAATAAAGCCCTGTTTTGTCAAGGAAAAATATATAAAATTATTATTGATTTTTTATTAGTGTTTTATAATAAATTTCTCAGTTAGCATAATAGTAAAGATTGGCAAAAAAGAGCTTTTGGTCGCATTGACAAAATGTCTATGTACAAATTTATAAGCGTTGTTTGTTGCTTTTGGCATGTCAACTCCACCGGCAATTTTATGCTTCAATGTGTGTAATCCATATTTACAACAAAAATGTTCGTGTCCCATTTTGAATGTGAGGGATTGGGACCACAGAATTATGAATGCTTAAATTTAGGCGAAAAAAGTCTTAACTCAACAAAATCCTATCAAAAAAAGTGCGCTCTATTTTAGTGAAGGGGGGGGGGAATGCCTTAAAATTGGGCACCAAAAAAAGAAACGGTCAAAGGAACTAATTCGTAAGAAAATAAATAAATTGAATTACTTTTTTTTTAAAGTAAGATAATATGTTTCAAAAACAACAACAGTTTAAAAAAAACGCATCATTTCTCAATCAATTCCCATTATATCACATAACGGAAATAATCATGCAGAGAGCATGAAAAAAGCATAAATATTTGTAACTCCATTATGCTTATGATCACTATGATCGTCTGCTTGTTTCTGTTTAGGTGATCGAAGACGGCACACGCCGGAAAAGATTGATGTGGCGAGGGCAAAGCATATTAGAGTTGATATAATCAATATTGTGCAATATAAATTGGCATTTCACTAACCAAGAAGCCTTAGAAAAAATAAGCTGCATTAAAATAAACACCTTTTTCCAAAAGATTGGCTGCCCATTCTGCTTCTAATCGCTTATACTGGTTCTACTTATATTACGGTGCTCGAAGACGGCACTCCGGAGGAGGAAGACTTGGGGAAGGCATTGGCACAGAGCAAACGGTTCTTTTCGCGTACTATGATGGAGGAATGGGACTGCTATAAGGTGACGATCAAACCAAACGAAATTGGCGTAAAACACGCGGTTGAATTGAGACAAATTTGTGAAAGTTGGAAAGTGAAGGCATTGGCCGCTAATGCATTCCTGAAAAGTTGGGAGACCGCTAATGCATTCCTGAAAAGTTGGGAGAAACCATGAAGGAGCGTCAAGTTCAAGCAGTTCAGCAAATATTCCTAACGATCAAATTAAAGTGGAGAAGCCGCTGTTCCGTGTGGCGAACCGTGAACTCCAATTAAGCTTAGCAATGGAAGCGATTAAAGCCGCTTACCGAGTTCTGTTCGGGTGGAGAGCAGCTGCAGGGTTTAACACTAAGGTGCGCGAACAAATAAATTTAATTCAAAAATGATCATTTTTGGTTACAAACATTTAGTTCGACTTTGTGAATCAATCCGATTTTTTACATATAAAAACTGCCCAAAAGATATCGCCGAAGGGTAATAATATGAATCAGTTGAATTTTGAAGAGGAAATGGAAAATGGCCAAAAACTCAATTACTTGAAAGAATATAACAAGAAAGCAGATAATTTAGTGTATGAGGCCAACTTAATAGCTTTAAGACCGTTGGACCTCAAAATCTCCAAAACCAATAATTGGGAAACAAAAGGGAAAAGAAAAGAAAAGGGAAATGGAAAAGGGAACGGTAAATGAAAAGTTTATTAATGAAAAAGATAAGCAAATTGCTGATTTTACGGAAAAGAACGAATGCTTTTTAGAATATTGGGACAGCGTTCAGGAGCTTGGATTAGGTCCGTTTTTGTCCCTAAAAACATCTTTGCTTTTAATGACTTAGCCTTGGGCACGGCATCATTTAATTATTTTTAGGCATAATTTAATCATTTATGGGCATATTTTAATCATTTTAGGGCATCATTAAATACTTTAAGCGGAAATCAGAAATTATAAAAATGTCAGATATGGAAATGACGTGCAAGAAAGTTATAGTAATCAAAACAAAATATGAGGCGCAAATTTGGCCAAGATGATGGTTGATGACTTTGTTTGGAAATTAAAGGAAATTATGGAATTCTTAGAATCCCTTTATCGACTTGCAGTGCCCAATACGAAGAAAATGAATTTGGAAAGATTTGTTGGCGAAGTATTCTTTAATTACATACACTTAATTCGCGATTCCAATGCTGAAGAAGTATCCCGACGAGTTTAAACATTAAAAATTAATAAAGTTTTGAAAAACATTCTTCTAAATAAATAATTTTTTGAAAAATAAATTTTAATTTTCCCGGCGACATAATTAAACTTTGTCCTTTTTGCCATACTCAAAAGGGCCAAAGTCTTTGGATGATGGCAGAAAGCACGCGTTCATAAAGAACAATCCGGGGCGCTAATTCTGCTTGTAAATAATATCTTTAACATTTTTTTCAAAATTTTCCTGCAACTATTTATAAAAAATGTTAAAATTATTCAAAATTCCTAACAATTGAATAATAAGGGTCAAATGCCCCATTCCTCCATGCCGTAGGCGGACTTCCAGAACATCCATTCCAACTGGAAGGCCCGGCCAAAAGCGGCTTCCATCTTCTTCCGCGTCCTCTCGTCCGCTTCATCCGCCAATTCGTCCGCCAATGCCAACATTTCGTCCACCGCCTCGGCATATTCATTGCTACAGTACATGTCAAGCCATTCTTGGTACTGACTACAGTTTGAATTGGCGCCCTTTTGGCGTTCCGTCAACATCCAATTGGCCACCTCGCGATACAGCCAATAGCACGGCAGCATGGAGGCCACAATCACGGGAAGTGATTGCTGAAATGATCTCTTACTTTTATCCCCGGAGGCGGCGTTTTCGGCACGGCGCCACCCATTAAATTATAAAAGGATTTCTTCAATTTTAAAAGAATTCATAACAAAAACCAATCAAATTTTTATGATGGGGACCCGTCCAATGTTTAAAATGCGGCATGAATTTGTGCCTGCGATGCGGTTGAGAGCAGAAAGGACACATAGTGATGGCACGCTGGCGAAGGCTCAAAGTTCAGGTGCACATCGGCGCGACTGACAAGGCCTAACCGTCGCAGAATGCCGTCGTGCAGGTCCAGCTCGGTGTCCAAAATAGCAATGCCGTGGGACAGCAATAGCAGGGCACGTTCGTGCCCCCGGGGATGATCCGTGGCCTTGGACGCGGCCAACGCAATGGCACTGCTGAACCCTTCCAGGAACAGTGTGTCCTATTTATTAGGAAGATTTATTATTTTAAAGACAAAATGCTTAAACATTTTTACCAATAAAAATATGAAAAAGTTTAAAAATTATAAATTTGAGTAATTTTTTAAAGAATATTTAAAAATTTCCTTCCTTAAACAATTTAATTACCTAATTTCTTTTTTTCGAGAGGGAGGGGGGAGGGAACGCCGACCAAAAATGTCTCGGGGTTCGGGGATTATCTTTACCAAAAACTCGAAATTTCAGAATCGGGGTTTGGGTTACCCAAAAATTTTGAAAAGTTCCGGGACGAAACCCCACGACCAAAAAATGTCGGGGGCTTAGGGTTACCCCAAAATTTCGGAAGGTTTGGGGACAAACCCCACGACCAAAAAAATGTCGGGGGCTTAGGGTTACCCCAAAATTTTGGAAAGTTCGGGGTTTGAGAACGAACCACCGGGATCAAAATTGTCGGGGAATTCGGGCGGGGTCGGAGAACAACCCTAATTCAGGATTATACCTGTATAATGTAATGCCGATAGCGCTCTGACGAAAGTGTGCCGTCCTTTTGCTCACTAATGAACGGAAGAGCGCAGATTTTGTGGAAACGATGCTCATTCTGTGCCCATAAAGCGTTGGAAAAATTAGTGCTTTTTTCCATTGCAAAAATCTGAATTTTTTATCATTTTATTTTTAAAAAAACATTTAGTTGATCTTGGGAGGCTTAAAAAGATAAGAGTTTATATTATTTTCAATCTTTTTTAAATGTTCAACAGATTTTTTAGGACGAGAACTGATCATGATCACCTAAATAACATTGTTGATTTTTGTTTAAATCGAATGACAAATAAAACCCACTTATTGCAATAAGTAAAATTGCCCTCATTAATCATTTTCGGCCCTTTTTGTCCCTTTCATTTGCAAAATCGGTGGCTGTTGCCTATCGATCAATCAAACAATCAATTTTTGTTTGTTTTTTTTTGTCAATTTTTACGAATCAAAATTGATACAATGGCTCGAAAATTCTTAATTGATCCTCCTGGCAAAGATTCGATAAAAACAAATTAAAACTCGATACTTTTTTGGGCCGAGACCTGAGACCGAGATTCTCGAACTTTATTAGTCAATAAGAATGCCGGAAGAATTTTTAAAAAAAAAATTAAATATAAATTTCGATTAATAAATTTGATCAGAAGGATTAACTAATCTTTGAAATCTTAAACAACATTTTTAAGGTGTTCTCTTAACTCGCTTCATAGCGTTTCATGGAACTTGGCTTTCTCAACCAAAATTTCAAAAAGCATCATTAATGAATTAAATTATTTCATTTATGAATTAAAAAAATCCTTTTCACAAAAAAGTGGTTCTCACGTCAGACACAGAAGATTTATTTATTTAAATGTGTTGAGTGATTGTGTCGGAATAAGTGAAAAAATAATTTGATTAAAATGCCTTATCTGACCGGCACAAGGAAATTTAGAAGGTAATCTGGGAGATTTAAATCAAATCATTTTCAAAACTCACTTTTCCGACTGATCTCCGCCGTTGACATCGTCGTTGTTGTTGACCATTAAAGAAGATTGGATTAGTCAAGTGGCATTCTGTGCAAAAGGATTTAAAAAGGTCGTCTCACCCGTTGTTTTGTTATCTGCTGAAAATGTTGCTTTCCGCAAAATTTTAAAACCCAAATCACAACGCCGCGATTTACAATTAAAGCGATTAGGTAAATTGGATTTTCGGAATCTGTGATCCCGTCCGCGCACATTTATAGATCAATGACCCCTAGAATTGAGAATAAGAATTAAAAAAGTGCAAAATTCTTGACTCAGAATCTCGAGCATATAAACGTAGCGGGGATGTAACCGGATGCCAAAAAAAAGTTCAAAATCCGGAGTTCCGGATTTCAAAATTTCCGGAATCCGGACAAATTCCATCAAATTCAAAATTTTATCGCTCGGCGCTTCCGGCATTCCGGACCCATAATCTCCGGAATCCGGTTACATCCCTGCTACGCATGCTTCCGGGGGCTTGAATATTTTCAGGGTTTCTGCCAAGATGGCCATGGGTATCCGGATATCCACGGATATGCCCGGATACGGACGGATACAGATATGGAATTTTTAAAATATCTGTTAAGTGGAATTTATTGCCTATGTTTAGTTTTTACGGCATTCTTTTGAAATTGTTTGAAATTGAATATTATAATTACATAATTAATCTTTTTCCGATTTCTTTGTGCCCTTTGCATTGTAAAAGTAGTAATCTATTTTAAATGACCTAATTTACTTATTACATATATCTTGAGGGCACACATTTTATTTGACATTATAAAACGGTCACCCGACGGACATTTTCCCTCAATGTGCACTTTTTTCAAATCGGCAAATCCCCGTCATTTTCTGATCCTCTCTCAACACGGCATTTTTGACGGATTTACAGCGGAACACAATGATAATTAATATTTATATTCTGTCTGTGTCTGTTCCGTCTTGAGCGAGCAGTACACAGAATTTTTATACATTTTTTTTTGTCCAACATTTTTAAATCCATGGTTAGGAACAGTTGACACATTTCATAATCCCATGATCCCGATTGCTGCCTGACAAGATCATGTGATCAATTCCAAACATTTTGGACGCTGTGGAAACACTGTTCTCTCAGTACACTGAAGAGATTATTTTCTCTTAACGGGTAAGGCAACAAATTCAAGCAGTACCCAGAGTTTTTTAAATTCTTTTTTGTCCTACTTTTCTGTTTCTATATAACCAAATTTACAATCTAATGACAGTGATCAAACTTTGATGTTATGAGCGATACAAAAATGTTGAGTTGTGGAAACACACAGTCCGCCCACTAAAGGGATTTATCGCTTGACGGGGGGTTAACAACAAGTTGGAGCAGTACACCAATTTGTTTAGCATTTACATGTTCACTCATCCCTTTTAAAGATGCGACTTTTGCATTTACATCTTCATCCTACTAAAAGATTAGTGCGTTTGATTGGGGCAAAACGCCCTTTTCCCACACAAATGCCTTTCAATCTCCAAAAGGGTCATCGTCGGGTACTCACTCACTCCCTTTTTTCCCATTCTTTCCGGCTCAATTCCGTCAAAGATTAACCCTAATTTTTTGATCGTTTCGACTGATTACGGCAACAAATTAATTTGTTTACCTATTTTTTGCTTTTTTCAAAATTTGTTATTTTTGCTTAATGAAATTTTGTGGCATTTTAAGTCCCGGTTTTTTACCAAGCATTTTTTTCTTGTTTTTGTCCAGTAGTCCCGGTTTTTTTTGACCGGGACTAAATTTAGTCCCGGTCCCGGTTTTTCCAAAAGTCCCGGTCCCGTCCAACCCTAATTTTAACCATTTGTTTTTTCAAAGAGTTTTGCTCGCTCGCGCTCATTTTTTCCAATGTCCACCAAATTCTCGACAACAAAATGCCATTCACCAACTGGGTCAAAACTTTTGGGGAATGAAGAATGAATGGACTTTTCGTTGTTCGTCTACAGCAGAACTTGCCTCTTGAGTGAGTGAGTGCCTATTGTTTTCGTGCCAATATTCAAAAGCGATTTGACTCCTTCAGTTGGGCACCCTCTCAACATTAACTCTCTCTCTATCACTCTCTTTCTCGATGCTAAACACTAAGTAATTTTTTGTGCCAAAATTGGCAATACCATCCATACAGAAGTAATGAATGCCCTTCTTCCATTAAACATACCCAAAATTCAAAATAGTTTAATTAAAAAATTCAAAATTATTTAGTTCAATTAAACAAAATTTAAAATTATTTAGTTCAATTAAACAAAATTCAAAATTATTTAGATCGATTAAACCCAAAATTTAAAATTATTAGCGAATTTCTGCATTGAATGCCTTCTTCCATTAAACTCCCAAAATTCAAATTTATTTAGTTAGATTAAACCCAAAATTCAAAATTATTTAGTTAGATTAACCACAAAAAATTCAAAATTATTTAGCGAATTTTAGTCCCAAAATTGATTGGCATTCCATACAATAATGCCTTCCTAATTAGGCACAACACACACACAAAAAACTTTTAGCAACATTTTCTATACCACACAATCCTTGGGAACAACGCGATATTTATTTTTTATTTTTTTTGGAGGACTTCCAAAGTCCATTAAATCTCTTAAGGGCAAAAATGTGTGTGTCGTACAACGACAGCAAACAATAGGCCCTCCCCCGGGGGGATAATCACACTTCGGGAGGCGCGAATCCGCCTACCACTTCAGCAAATGCTTGCCTCGTGGGACAAGCTGATGGGCAAATACAGCAAAGACACCCCTCGGGGGGGGGGGCACCTGGACTTGTACCTAATTAGACAGTTCAGAGACCAGGGAATATTCAGTCTCGGCCCAACAATTTCATGATGTAATAAGTCATTTTGTTTAAAGTAAGATATTATTGTTAAAACCCTGAAGCAATTAAAAATTAAACTTTGAATGTTTTTTTTTTGGCAATTTTTCTCAAAAAATCTAGAGCGGATTAAATTTCACGCTTTTGAATAATAAAAATTTGAAAAAACTGTTTTTCAAAATTGACGAAGACGGAATCTGTCGGGTCTTACCCGTCCGGTTCGGGGCCGCCCCCCTTAAAAACGCGCCAATCCCCGGGGGAGGGGGGGGCGGGGGGAGGGGGACGAAGCCTGGGCCAAATGCACAATTCCAACGCCACCCGCGCCCCGTCCATCCTCTTATCCCATCGAAAAGGCAAATCAAACAAATAAACTTACTCTGCTGTGAGCACTTCGGGGACTGCTGATCCTCTTCTCAGCCTGCCACTGCATCTGCTGTCCGGTGAGGCGGATTACCGGCCGCGCTCCCTGCTGCCCGCCCCCGTCCCCCCGAGGGGGAGGGGGGGAGGGGGGGGGCTGCTGCCCCTGTCCGTCCCCCAAGGGGGGGGGGGGGGTTGGGTGCAAATCGCTCCATTCATCCCATTCATTCTCAGAGGAGGAGGAGGGATTTGGATTTCCGATGGGATTTAAGCGGTGCGCAGCATTTCCAATCACTTTGTGTTGACTGCTGATCACTCTAAGCCTCAGCGGCCCCCATCCCACCCAATCCAATTCAATCCAATCAGTCAGTCAGCAGCCATTCACTCAACTCACTCATTCATTCGCCCAAGAAAGTGGCGGTGGGCGGTGGCTGACAATGCGCGAGCAGCAGCAGCAGCATTTTTGGTGGGCGGTTGATGCGATTTGCGGCGATTAATGCTCTCCCCCCAGGCGCTCCGCCCCCTCCACGCGCGCGCGCGCGCGCGAGCGCGTGCGTCCCCCATTCAATTTTCACCATTCTCTTTTTGTGCCCGCCTCTTTTTCTGCCTCTTTTACCGTAACCGTACGAAAAATGATTCGTCATAATTTTTCGAAAAGTTTTTTTTTTGTTTTAAATGATTTGATATACCAAAAATCTTCTGTTTTACATAGGAGAGGCTTTCTTTTTATTTTCTCTTTTTATTCTATTAAGGGTTTTGTTGGGCTTTTGGCCTCGGGCACGGCACAAAAGCTTCGTGCCCGTCCGCTTAAATCCCTGGTTTTTGTCCGTTTGAAATCCCAATTTTGTTAAGCCTGATCCTTACAGATTATGGTACGGATTCCATACATTCCAAATTTAAATGTGAGAAAACTGAGAAAACTTAAAGTTATTAAATGCCAAGCCCAACCCGACCTTTTTGTGCAGCAATCTCATCAAAATTCCTCAGGATAATAAATACTTAATACGCCGCCCTCCACAATTTTTTTCTCTTTTTACTTAGCAAAGTGAGAGGGACGACTTCCAATGTATTTTAGTTCCACCAATCGGTTTATTTATTAAGCACAGATTTCAACTCTAAATAATAAAAAAAAATATATATATATTTAGAACAAATGAAAAAAAAATGGGCAATTTTTTGTAATATAAATTTTTTTTGGGACCGCAGTTTTTTTTGATTTTCTTACAATTTTCAATATTTTTCCATTACACTCACAAAAATTGAAAAAAACATTTACTGCTCCTTTGTCTTGTTTTTGAAGTCATTAGCCCAGTTTTTGGCGACCCAAGCCCGGCTTTATCCTTCAAAAAAAATGTTCTACAACTTTTTAGCATTACTTAAAATTATAAATTCCCCAAATACACGCTCATTTTTTCAAAATTGTTGTTATTTAAAACATTTGCCATTAGATCTCGCGATAAATAATCCAATTTTGTGCCAAATATTTCTGCCAACCTAAAAAGAAGTCGCATTAATTCATTTCATTATTGCACAATAATTTGTATGTGCGTGCTCTGCGATTGGTGCCCGTGCCCGCCGTGCCTGGGGGAGTGGCCCAAATGAATTTTGCCGCCAATTTCATGGCATTTAACACAATCAAAGCTTTGTCCCAATTGGATGTTTGAACCCCGAGCAAAGCCAGCAGCAGCAAAAGTCGCTCGTGCCATGCCTCGGGAATCGACTTAGCAAAAATATTTTTATAATTCCATTTTCCCACCCCTCCGGCGCGCCGCTAATCAACTAAACGATGTGTGTTGTGAAGGTGGGTGGGTGTTGTTGGGGGGCGCGCTCCAGTGCCAATATGTCCGGTGATAATGGTAATCCGGCCAATAAGCCTTTATTGCCCATGGGAGAAATCCCCCCCCCCCCCCCCCCCCCTCGAGGGAAGGCGCCTTTCCTCCCGCCCCCTCCCCCCCTCGGGGGGCAATAAGCTTCAGGGCTTAATACTTGCGGAACAACTGCGCCCCCTGCCCTCCCTCTCTGCACATATCCTCTCATTTGTCAGCACTGACAAACCTGACTTTGTTCATACCATTCAAAAGCTTCAAGAACAAATAGCCCTTGTGCTATCTTCAGTACCATAAAATGGTCTGCCGCGTTTCAAAGAATTTTTGCAATTTAAAACTCTTTCTAAGTTCCATTACTAAGCTTTTTTTTGTGGACATCACATTTTTGAGTCTTGTCCAATTAAAGCATTCATTAAGAGCTCACAATGATTTAAAATCTTTCGCCTTTTACTGATCAGTTAAAGAGTTTTGGGGTGCTCATACATTTTTGGGACGCAGTTGGCCAGGACCCAGTTGGCCCACCTCCTACCAACCCCTCGGGGACCCAAGTATGCGTGACCGGGGGCCAAATGCTTCACTTAAACCGTTAGGCACCACCTCACTCTAACTAACTATCCCACAGAATTAATTGAGGTGCTTTGGACGGATTTGCATGAGAAATTTATTTGCATTTGTCGCGAAAACATTGTGGGCCTCCCCCCTCCCTCCCCCCCCCCAGATTTGCCCTTAAGCAATTTTTGTTGAAAAATTTCTCATCGGATTTAGGTGAGAGACTTTTGGAGAAGTTTCTGATTTAGATTGCCTTAAATTTGCATTGTTTTGGGCACTTTAAGCCAAATTTTTTGGGGTACTGCTCGCCTCTAAATGCATTGTTTAAAAATTTCTTTTTTTAAACAATAATGTTGGCACCCTTTTTGGCACTTTTGGGCTTTTGACCCTCCCGCTCCCCCCGGGGTACAGTATGCCATTTTCTTCTTTATCCATTCATCCCTTTCCCATCCAGAAGGAATAGATGGGAGGGGGGGGGGGGGGGGGATGGCTGCTGCAACGATAATATTTGCCCACCCATCCCAAATATCTCCCAAATGGAGCTTGCTTTTGCTCTGCACACCTGCCCCCCCCCCCCCCCCTCCCCTCCCCTCCAGCGAGTTCAGGAGGAAATGGAATCGCTTTAAAATATGGTGAAGGCCCCCCCCCCCCCCCCCCCGCGCCCGACGCCCCTCCCGAGAGACCGATTTTCTCACGCCCGAGCGACCTTTCAGCATTATAGAGACTCCATACTGACTGATCCCCCCTCCGGGGACACAAAAAATGTGCCGAAAATTAAAAATGCGGCGGCGCAGTGCCATTTTTCTGTCGGCAAATTTGGGGACACCGATATTTATACAATTGTGAGCGCCGGCAGCAGGATGGACTCTGGACCCCTCCCCAATAATCGTCTCCAATTGCCGCCTTTAAATTATCCGGCGAGAATTTTCCTCCAAATTTTTTTATTTGTCTAAAATTTTTTACTGCACAATTTAAATCCCGTCCAGGACGACCATCGGCAAACCCCAATTAGCAGTTGAAAAATCAGGAATCATTTTTAAACGCTTAATTATATGAATTTAATGCCAAAACTTTATTTGTTGTATTTCTCGTCATGTTTGAGACTTGTTCCAGCAACTCAGAATCACTTAGAAAACGATCAAATGTTTTTGTTAGAAAATTGTGCAAAAATTTCAAAAATTTTGACGTACGATTTTTCAAAAATTCTTTTTTTTGTTGCGAATTCTGCTTCTTTTGGGGGCGCGGTTGGGTCGGCGGTGCCGATAGGCGCCGCCGAGAAATTTTAGAATTTTCAACTCAATTTGTTAAGAGATTTGCAACCAAAATTTTAAAAAATGGTCAGTATTTTTGAAGTTTTTTAAGAATGGGCCGACAGGCGTTACCGGGAAAAATTTTTGAAGAATTTAACGATATTTGTTAAGAAAATTGGCCATTTTTCCTGAAAATTTCCAAATTTTTAAAAAATCAGGAAAACTACCAAAAATCAGGCAACAGTGGAAAATCAGAAAAACCCCAAAAAATCAGGAAAAACCAGCCTTATTAGGTATTATGGTCATCCTGATCCCGGCACTCTGAAATGCCAATTTTATCGCGAAATTTGCAATAAAAACAATTTTATTTAAGATATATTAAAATGAAAATTTCTTCGCTGTCATCTAATTTTTCAATTCGAAAGTCTGCTTTCAAAGCCGAGTTCATCTGCAGTTGTTTCTGCTACAGCTCCACCACTTCCTCTGCCAATGTTCCCATTCCCGATGTGGCCGGCGATGTTTATGCCAGACCAATTCCCACCACAATTTTTTGCAAAAGTACAAAAAATGGATTACATTTTGAATTTAAAATAGTTTTTGGGTTTTCGCATTAATAAGCTAAACCAATTTTTGAATTTAAAAAAATTTATTTATTTAAGTTGAAGCCTCAGTCGTCATGTTCGAGCAGTACAAGTACCGACCAGCAGCAACCACCAGAAAGAGAACAAAGTGCAAAGGATGATGTGTCAAAAAGCGGACAAATCTCAACAACGGCAGCACAAAAAATGGCGTCAGACATGCAAAAACAGGCTTTAGCAATGGCAGAAGCAGCAGCAGCGGCAGCTGGAGATGGACTTGTACAACAAATGCCGTCCAACTGCAGCGCATTTTCCAGTCCAAAAACGACGACGGCTTCCGTGCCAAGCCGCCATTACGGTATTCAGAAAATAATTTATGGTATAATAAACAGCATTTACTGAAAAATGGTTACTGTATTTTTGAAACTTTTATGAAATTTCGGCATTTTTTATTTGAGCTTGGACAGGACGGAATTGGGCAAATTTTTCAGGGACTCCTGCTTTTAAAACAATGTAATCGCGCGAGTCTTGAAAATCATTTCAAATCCCGATCAATTTTAAGTACTGTACTTTCAAGACTTTCTTTCTCTTCGCCCAAAAATTAATCGCTTAATAACCTTTTCTCGAGCAATTGCGCGACCCCTACCCGTTCTCGAATCTCGAATGAACTGCTCCCGCCCCAACCCCCACTCCCACCCACCAAAAAGATACGTCTCCAAATCCACTCGACCATGTCCAAATCATACAAATCGTCGGATTTGGGGGGAGGGGGGGGGGGGGAATTGAAGCCATTCAAGCGTTCCAAATGATGTGTGATTGGTCACCGCGATAAACTTGTGAGGGGGGGGGGGGGCGAGAGCAACGAATTAGTGGTGGTGAACTGTCCGGAAGCCCGATTATCAGAATATAGCAGCATCATTCATTTATGCACTGTTTCATTCAGACGTTCACACACTCTGTCTGCTGCTGATTCTCTCATTTTTGCACACTGTTTGAGCACAACACTCTTTCTCTGCCCAAAATTGGGCACCTTTCATCACACTATTTCTCTCGTCTCGCGCTCTCTGACCCCTCTCTGATTGTTCACACATGGTTTGATCACACTCTCCCCCCCCCCCGTTCTCTGCCAATTTTAGACTCCAATCACTAACACTATTTTGCGTACTCTTCTAGCTTCTCTCATTTTCGCACAATATTTATCTTCTAACCCATCTCGTCTCGTCTCGTCCCCCCCCCCCCGGGGGGTATCGTCGAGTCACAAAAATTCCGCCGGTTCAGTTGGGCGGTAAAATGAAGGAATAATGTGGACGATGGGTGGGGGTCGGGAGAGGAGTGCCGGAAGGATGTTGTGAAGAACAGTAAATAAGAGAGAGAGAGAGGAGATGGAAAATGGGGGGGGGGACAAAAAAATATTTGAGCATTATGAGGCGGCGGCGGTGTGCCCTCAGCGGGAGGTTCTCTTTATGAGCTCAATTTTTGGCATTTTTTTGCACAAAAAGTGCCGGAAATGTTAGTCCAGAAAGCTTTTAACACAAAAATTCAAAAGAAAAATTTTCTTTAGGTCAATGTTTTGTTGGAAGTAACTTTTTTGTTGGCAATAATAATGCATGTTTTTGTGCAATAAATGCCGAAACTAGTGTTTGAAGAACTTTTATTTGGTACAAAAAATGCCAAAAAAAATTTAAGAAGTAAATTTTTAGCTAAAAAAATGGTGCCAATAGCAATTTTCAATATAAAAATATCATTGTTTAGGCCAAGCAACGACACTCGCATCTTCGGCACCACTGCATATGCCCTCCTCCTGCTCGTCCGTTGGTGGTGGCACAGTTTTCAACGCCTCCGGCGCCTCCGTCGATTCCAACTCGTCAACAACACCGTCCACACCGTCAACAGCGTTCAATTTTGCCATCCAACATCATCAGGCAAGCACTGATAGTGAGGGCAACGGGCTGGCTTGAGTAAACCGACGGCATTCGGGGACCAAAATTGCAAACGAGAATTCTAATGCCGGGTTTTCAAAAAATTTCTGGCACGAGACTCGCAGAAAATTGGCAAGAGACCCACAGGCCATGCAAGTCTCTAACAACCTGGCTAAAATGTTATTTGGGAATTTTTAAAATACCGGACAAAATGCCAACCAAAAAACCGTCAAAATGCCAACCAAAAACGGTCAAAGTGCCGGCCAAAAACGATCAAAATGCCAACCAAAAACGGTCAAAATGCCAACCAAAAACGGGCAAATGCCAACCAAAAACGATCCAAATGCCAACCAGAGACGGTCAACGTGCCAACCAAAAATGGTCAAAATGCCAACCAAAAACGGGCAAAGTGCCAGTCAGCCAGTTGGCATTTCGACCTAGCGCCAAAATTATTATTATTTTTTAAATTTTTCATTTATATTTTCAGCTTGGAGCGCTGAGTGGTGGCAAGCGGAAGCGTCGGCATCGCACCATCTTCACGGAGGAGCAGCTGATCATGCTGGAGGAGTCATTCCGCGTCACGCAGTACCCGGATGTCAGTGTGAGGGAGCGGCTGGCCGAGAAGTGCTCTTTGCGCGAGGAACGCGTCGAAGTAAGCGGAATAATTAAATTGTTATTTACGAATTTTTATTTGACAAAAATTTTTGTATTTTGAGGTCTGGTTCAAGAATCGTCGTGCCAAACTGCGAAAAAGGAACCGCGAAGTGCAACAGCATCCGCAACAGGCAGGGTTCGTTCGGATTTCTGATGCTTTAGCATCTTTTTGTGGTTTTTATAAGCTAATGATGCTTTAATGGACTTTTTGCCGATTTTTTGTGGGTTTTTAGAAAAATGAATGAACTTTAAAAAAAGCGCTTAACAATTTTTGAATATTTGGCATAATGCTACATAAAAATGGTGCTTTTTCGACAAATTGTTCAATAAAAATGCAGAAAAATCAATATTATATTTAACAGAGTGGACGGCATCGGGATCCCGGCCGGGAACGGTCGGGATTATCCCGTTTTTGAAATCCCGATCCCGGACCCGTTTTTGAAAAGTCGAATTCCCGATCCCAGTCGAACCGGGATTACTAAAAATTCTTTTAACTTTTTTCAATTCAAAAAAAAATATTTTTTAGATGAAAATTCACAAGTAATTTTGGCCCAATTTCTTACCAAATCTTGTTAAATTTTTAAAAAAAATTTTCCCATTTTCAAGCCCGGTTAATCCTGATCCCGGTCCCGATCCCGGTTTTTGAAAAGTCAAAATCCCGATCCCGGAACAAACGAAATGTTTCTCTTTCTTTTAAATGAAGTTGAGTTCAATGGTGTCGTCCCAAATGCTGTTTTTGTCTACATTTTAATAAAGAAATGTTGAATTTGATGCTTTTGGGTGTTCAATGATGCTTTTTTCACCTTTGATAATCCTTTTAAAAATTTTAAGATCCGAACCCTGGCAACAACTGACCACAAACCAAAATTGCCCCAGCTCGAGGCCATCTTCTGATGAAAGTCCAAAAAATGATGGAAATTCGGACGAAGACGACGAGTCCGGAGATGAAGCGGCTTCAATCAAATCGCCTGACACATCGCCAATCGTAAATTTTTTTTTTGAATTTTATTTATATTTAAAACATTTGCCCATTTGTTTAGGTCGTGCCGACAAAGAAGACTAAGCTGGACAAAGTTGATCATCGAGAACGGCCAATTGGTAGGCGAGAAAATCAATTTCAAGTTGGGACCGGTGCCGGACCGGACTTCGGCCGATTTTCCCGGGTCCGGAATCCGGATTTTTGACCCTTCTAGATTTATCCGGAAAATCCCTCCGGAAAATTTTCAAAATTAAAAATTCGGTCCCAAACCCGGAAATTTGATTTCACCAGTCCCTAATTTCAAGTTTAGTTTAAAAATGATTTATAATTTGTTTTTTTAATTTGACAGATCAGTACGAAATGAGTGACAAAATGCCAAACTCAAAGCAGCACCGGATTGTGGACAGTCAGCAAAAACATGTGCCACCGGTGCAACTGTCGCCGATGGCACTGCCACTGCCGACACCGGCCTTCTTCGACTTTGCCAAATGCTTTGGCACCCAGCAGGGGATGAACAATGCCGTAGTTGCTGGCCCTATGCTAATGCCACACCATTTGGCACAGCTGATGGCGGTAAGTTATTTATTTGAAAACCAATTTAAATCATTAAAACTATTAAAGTTCCTCATAAATGAATGATCAATCCAATATTTTCAGCTCCAGCACCAATCGATGATCAGCCGACAATAAAAGCTTCCGGAAAAGTTTGATGGATGCCATTAAATATGATCAGAGTAATGATCAAAAAGCTTCATAGTGCAAAAGGACTACCTATTTTTGGTCGATTTTTCGGGTGTACTCATCTCAATTTATACTTATTTGTAGACTCCAATATTTGATTTTAATTATAAAAAATATTGACTGATTCTTAAATTGTCAAAAATCAATTGCTCCTGTTTTTAAGGGGAGATCAAATTAAGTCTTACCCAAAGGATTAAAGCTTCATGATTATTTGATCAAACAAATACTGTCTAATCAGTGATTAGAATCGATTGATACATTCATATAATTTTTGCGAGTTCATAAATAAATAACTAGGAAACGGATTTGCAGGTGCTTGCTAATAAAATCGGTGTTATGTACATTGATTGACATTATTTACTTAAAAGTTTGAAACAATTTTTTCCCAAAAATACGGAAGCGGATTTACGGAATAGAATTTTTGATCCCTGCTAAATAGGTTCTAAAAATTCTCAAAATAGGTACTAAAAATTGAAATTATTTAGTTTTTAATTTTTATTACCAAAAAATCAAAATTCAATGGGAAAGGTCCAGAAAATGTGCACGTTCATAAAGATGCAAAGTCTTTTTAATGATTTTGTTGCGCTTTCTCTGCTCTAGAGAGAGAGAGAGGCAGTGAGTGAGTGCATTAAATTAGGAGAAAGGAAAAGAAATGAGTGTAAAACGAGAGAGTACACATTGGAAGAGTGATTGCTCTCTACTCAAATGGAACCCATCAACAAATTGTTCAACCAAATCCCTTCATCATATAAAAAGTGATTTGTTGTGTCTGCGCTCGTGGGCTTAGTTCTGTCAGCGGTTGACAACGCTCCGCCGCGGGCGGGCGGAGGCCAAGCGGCGGCTGTGCATGGCCGGGGACCCCCCAAACAACACAAACAAACAACCACAAACCAACAAAAAACCCGTGGAGGAAGACTGCCCTTACAAGTTAGGGAAGTCGATGGAGGGATGTGCCGGGCTAATAGCGCATCGGGGCCGGTTCAGTCCCCGGACTGAGTTGGTCTGGAGGAAGGAGGCCTCCCCTCGAGGGAGGAATTTGGCAATCCCCCAGTGCACAAACCGAAGCCGCTTTCTTGGCCGATGAAGCGGGTGAGTCCCCACCTTTTTTTTTAAATTCAGATCATTCATTTTATTAAATATTCGTCACTAAGCCAAATACGACACTTTTTCTAAGAAATGAAACGGCAATTAGTCATCTGTTAATCTTGTTATTAAAATAATAAATTTTATGGAAAGTAATCGACACTTCTTCTAAGAAATGAAGCGGCAATTAGTCTTCTGTTAATCTTGTTATTAAAATAATAAATTTTATAGAAAGTAATTAATTGAGCAAAATGTTAACATTCAACAAAAATTACAAAAAAAAAGTCGTGGCAAAAAGCATAATCAAGGATAATAATTAGATGTTTCTTCTTTAAAGCGCATAAAATAATTTTGTTTTAGTTTTTAATAAAATTTTGAGCCCATTTTTTTAAATTTTTTTTGCAGTCAGAAAATCCCCTTCCGTATCTCAAAGTGATTAAAATATTGCTGCTATATGCATTTGATAATACCCCAAGCTTATTTGCCTAAAAATAGCGCAAAAATTCTATAGCAAATTGCAGAATTTGCAAATTTAAAAAAGATGAAAGGCATAAATTTTTCAAAAAAGCCAACAATCTTGTTGCTGCTTGTTCAACTAAATCCCTCCATAAAATAGAAAGGAATTCTCCCGTTACGGCATTAAATTTGATTTTACCCGGGTCTAGTTTTCAGGGCAAATTTTAGTGCGGTTTTGCGTCGATTTTCCTAAAAATTTTTTTTGTCTAAAAAAGAGGGGGTTTTTTTGGAATTTTGCCTGTTTTTGTTAAGGAATTTGCAATCAGAATTTCAGACATGCGCCAATTTTTGCCCGGGTCAAAAAATCCGGGTAGTTCGGAAAATCGTGTTTAGCCCGAGGGTTTCTTTTTAAAATCACCTCGATCAGCTCCATCTGGCCCAGAAAAATCCGAGTCCGGGTTAGGGATCGGCGAAATTCAACCTTTTTTCTGACGATCGAAACAAAAAAAAAATATGTTTTTTTTTCTAATTAACGAAACACGAAAACAGTTTCTCGCCTATTCCTCGACCAGGCCCCGGCCCGGTCTGAGCTCTAATCAAAATGTTTGTTATGTTAACATTTTTTTTACAAAATATAAACCTCCAACTGCTGCCGCACCATTGGCACTCTCATCGCTCTGCCTGTATTGACGAGAGAGTGCATGTAAATTTGTGAAGAAAGGGAAAGAAATGAGTGTAAAACGAGAGAGTACACATTGGAAGAGTGATTGCTCTCTACTCAAATGGAACCCATCAATAAATTGTTCAACCAAATCCCTTCATCATATAAAAAGGAATCCACAAATCGAGTGCCCGTGGGTTCAACCGCTCAGTTGGAAAGCAAGCGCACAAATGAATGGCGAGCGTGCAGAGGCCAAGCGCGTTTGTGCAAGCGGTGACCCCCCAAACAACACAAACAAAAAGCTCTGAATTCTTTATTCAACCCGTGGAGGAGACTGCCCTGGGGGGAAAACAAAAGGGGCAGTCGATGGAGGGATGCGCCGGGCATAATAGCGCATCGGGGTCGGTTCAGTCCCCGGACTGAGTCGGTCTGGAGGATGGAGGCCTCCCCTCGAGGGAGGAATTTGAACACTTTATCACCCTTGCATAAGCGAATCTCTTGGCCGATGAAGCGGGTTGAACCCCCAATTTTTTAAAAATGTTTTTTGTTTAAATGTTAAAGATTTAAAATATTTGTGTTTGAAAATTCCACCGGGGGGTATGCCCGAGGACCAGTAAAGCAAAGTCAAGCAAATAATAAACAATTTTGGATTTTTTTTTCGTCTTAAATTTCATCCTCCCCGCCTTCACCATTGGCACTCTGATCGTCCGGCCTCCTCTTCGGGAATGTCCATTTTGTGTAATGTTCGTCAACCCGCTTCAACAATTTCCGGTGGCCCAATGCTTCATCTCCGGCTTCTTCACTCGTCTCCAACAAAAGTTTCTTCTTCTTTTTCTTGTTGGCGGTCAAACTTTTGCTATGCCCGGTTTGGCCACTCTCTTTGGCCTTGTCCAGTTCATCTTGGCCATTCTTCTGCTCCGAAACATTATCTTCTTCCTCCTCATCTTGGCCATCCGTGTTACCCGAGCTGTAATAATCCTCATCTTGGCCAACAATCTTGGCCACACTGTTGTCATGCCCGTCTTGGCCCGGCTCAATCTTGCCAAGTTCATTCTGGCCAACAATCTTGGCCACACTGTTGTCATGCCCGTGTTGGCCCGGCTCAATCTTGCCAAGTTCGTTTTGGCCAACAATCTTGGCATGGTCTGGCTTATTCGGTCCACCATGGCCTTCGCAAAAGCCACATGTGTGTTGGCATTGTATTCGGATTAGCCGCACATAGCGGATCTCCCAACAAAATCCATTCTCTTTCAATGTTCGGCAGTTTGCCGACCGATCTGCGCATTCCGTCACCGTCCGCTCGCCCGTGCCCGGATCAGTGAGCAACCTTGGCGCCATGCCAGGGACGAAGTTTTCGTCCCGAAAATTTTTATTTAAATTTGTATGAGACAAAATAAAATTAATTTGTTTTATGAACTTACTGCTCGGGTTGCAATTGCTCAGAATCTGCAATTTTTCCACATCAAACCTCGTCAATTCGAAGTTGTCCGTCAATTGGACACCATCCTATTTTGAAAATAAATATTAAAAGTAACAATTTTAATAAATATTTAACAAAAACCATTTTTGTAAAAACAGAGAAAAATTTCAATTAAATTTATTTTAATATATTTTTAAATAAGATTTGGAAATTAAAAAATTCAAATTTGAGATAAAATGAAAGCAAATTTAAATATATATTTTTTTATTTATTACTCTCAATGGCTCCATTGTCATCATGGGCTCTCCGGTGCCCCTGTCCGTCTTCCCAAACGCCGTGCCGTCATAATGCATCAGTGAATGGTAATCATAGTTGTGGTACAAGTCCACGTCCGTTTGTGGAATTTTCTCAAAATTTACTGAAATTTTAAATTATATGAAATTTAGTCCATTTTAATTATTATTTTAATTTGATAATTAAATTTTAGGCCAAATTTTGCGCACAGTGTTTGTCCGCCTCCACATTTTCCCAGTGAATTCGGATGAATCTGTCCCGGTCAGGCCTTTGGTGCTCATGTTCTAAGCCTACATTTGGACATAAACTAATTGACATAAAAATTTAACAAAATTTTGTACCCAATGCGTGCATAACTTCATGCCTAAAAATTAAAACATTTTAATTTGTAATTAAATAGTTTGTTGTTAACTTATAATGTTAAATTTTAAAAATATCAACAAAATAAACAATAAAAAATAATTTCAATTATTTGTAAATGTGACGCAAAATGATGGAAATACAAAATAGAATCTAAAAATATAATAAATGTTTAAATTTATACCAAAAATATTGAACAATTTAAAAAGAGGTTAAAAAATTAAACAACAATTTAAATATTTTTATTTTTGACATTGCCCCTTATAGAGCCCGGATGATCTAGATTCTCGATCAAAATCTTGGTACTTTTCGATCGAGATTTTTTGAGATTTGGATCGAAATCTCGATCGGTCCGCAAGTCCGAGGTCTATATAATGCTTTAGCCCATGAAAAAGCAATCCAACCAAATGATGTAGTCATGCAGACAGCCGGCCGCCAATGACAGCTTAATAAACAAATAAAATAAATCAATATAAAATTTTTAATTTCCTAATGATTAAATTACCAACTGTCGGCCGCCCACTTTGCCGACAAAGGAGAAGCACCTCAGAATGGCAAAATTTATTTTTTAAATTTAAATTTGGGGGGTTGAAACCATAGGGGGACCCTTTTGGGTTTTTATCAAAAAATTTTTTGTTCATCAAATCATGTTTTAATTTGTTTAAGTATGGTGGCAAACGGAGGGTTTCTAACATAATTTGAGGACAAAATTTTTTTTTGTGATGAAACCCCCAAAAGGGTCCTCTCCCTATGGTTTTCAATGATCAACCCCCCAACTAAAAAAGTGCCAAATTCAGAATCTGTACCCTTCCCGCATGTCGAAGAAAAGAAAATCGCGCTGATTGGAACGCGGGATGAAGCGGAAGCAGCTGCTGTCCTCCAACACGGCAAGAGCCTCGCGGATGGCGCGCTTTCTTGTACATTTAAATGACGGCACGGGTCCAGTTTGGCGCCGGCGCCGTTTTTGGCGCTTATGACTCAGCGCGACAAATTGGCACAAAAATTTGTGACTTTTACACGCTTTAAGCTATAACAAATTTTTAAAGAAACGACAAATCGGTTAGCTTTCGCTTGTTAAAAGGTTCAACATACTGAGAGCTTCTGAATGATATCAATTTTGTTTTATTTGCTTTCCTAATGACTAAGTTATGAACTGATCGCGCCAAAACGGCCGGCGCCAAACTGTCCGGATTTAATTCAAATTTTATTATAATATATTATGTATTTTCTTTTCTTTAAATATAGAATGTTTTAAAATTTACTAAAAATTGTATAAATTTCTCACTGCCGTTCATTGAATTTAGCGGAGAAAATAAACGGAATTTCATTGTTGGTCCACCGGTTGTTTTGCTTCGATTTGAGCGCAATATGCTTGGCCATCTGCTTGCTCTTAAGCAGGCGACTCAATTTTATTTGCCTTGGTGACAACACTGAAAATTTGCGCCAAATTTAAATGGGGTTAACCAACAACCCCCCCCCCCCCCCCCTAAACGTACAAATGTCTCCGTAGACCAAACGTTCTGTGCCAAATTTTTCATTGTATTTATACGGCGAGAGAGGTGAAGCGTCGGAAATGGCACGGCAACAAATTAGCCATCGCAGATTATGTAATGTTAGCACCAGCCAATGTTTTGAACCAAAATATGGCCGCATTTGGTGGGAATTATTGAAGTTTTAGAAAATAAATTATGCTAAATTTGAAATCGTGACAATACCCAATACAATGTTAAAATAATTAATATATTCATGTGTGAACAAATAAAAAGAAATTAAAATGAGAAAAAAACCCTCGTTAAAAAACAGAAGTAAAACCGAAATTTAAATGTATATTAAACAATTAAAATGCTTTAGTAGAAAAACTAGGCCAAATTGGCTTAATGCATTCCAAAATAAAATTTGCAAAAATAGAAGCATTGCTTTTTTTCTGAGCTTTTGAGTCTTTTTTTGGTGTGATTTACTTTAGGTTTATGCTTACATGTAGCTTTAATTCATTAGCCTAAATTAATTGTATCAAATTTAATTTATTCTGCTTTCCTCCACCATAACAACGAAAAAACAAAACAAAAAATTACAGCCAGCTTCATAAAATATTAGAAAATTTGTGACTAAACATAAAATTGTATCCCTATTATATGCCCTGAACTGCTACAGAATGTTGTCTCGTCGTATCTTTTGTGTCCAATCCACGGCGCCATTGCCCCAGTTCAGCTGTGCGGAGATGGATGGATTTGTGTACAAAATAGCGAGCAAAAAATGGTCTGCAGACGGATTTCGGGCTGAAAGATGGCGGCTGCTGAAGGCTTTGTGTTTGATCAAATGCTTGGCCACGCCAGGCCGGAATGGACGGACGCTGTCCATTTCCCATCGACAAAACGCTAACGTAATGTAACATTAAGACCGATTGTTTGCGCAATAATTTGGGCCAAAATATGAGTGAAAATTGTTGATGATGTTTTTTTTGCATTTTGAAGATTTTTTTGCATTCAATTTCTTTAATATTTAAATTTAATTTTGTCATCTTTCACAAAAACATTTTATTTAAATCATTTACGCCTTTAAATATTGACTAAAAATATGAATATGGGACAAATGGGTAAAAAGAACAATTTGAAATGTTCAGCGAATGGGCACTTACACATGCGTCGTTTATATCACAGACTAAAGAATTTGTATTCATTTTGTTATCCAATTAGCACTCTGATGCTTCTTGTTCCGTCTACCAAAATTGCTCAACTGATCAACCCGGAGAAGCCCAACTGATCAGCACCGGAGCAGCAGCCCAACCGATCAGGCGGAGCAAATGCCGTCGTCAGTTGAGCCCATGGCGAAATAGGAGGAGGTCGAAATGCGGACGGTAGTGCGCCATGTTCTTCAGATGAATGCCCACCAAGGTTAAGCTCAGCAGCCAAGTCCATGGCATTGGTGGAGGAGTCGTTTAAGCTGATCGGAGAGCACTGTTGCTGATGGTGGTGTCGCCGGTGAATGAGTTGCGCAGAACGGGGATAGATGGAGCCGGTTCGTCGATAACGTGTCATGATTTTGGACACGCAAGCTGTTGAACAAATCAATAAATAAAGAACTGATCGATCAACACATTAACAAAATGTTTTAAAAGTTTAACAAAAAAGAAAAAAGAGTTTTTTTTTGATTTCTTAATCTCTACAAGAAATATTTTGAAAATCAGAGCAATGAGAGAGAAAAAAATTGGATTTAAATTTAATTATTAAATACTTTTTTGAATAAAGATCTACATTTAAAGCATTCTGATCAACAAAACAGACTCAAAAATATTGAAATAAAAAATTCTAAAACTAAAAATTAAATTGTGAATGATCAGCAGAGCTGCTCTAACCCTATTTTGCCTTTTTAATATTTTTTATAAATTAGCAAAAGCAAATTGGACCGTACAATGCGTAACGCCAATCAGTTTGGCGATGTGACTGATCTTCAGGCCCTTCTGGTACAGATTCAAAATTTTCTGTCGGTCCAACATTCCCTTAAAATTTAAATAATTTTTAAAAAACTCCCAACAACAACAAAAATGTTTTGCACATTACCAGTGGACGTCCCGGATTGTAGGAACGGCCCAACTTGTTTCGAGCTTAATTTAAGTAAACTGTTTAGCAAATTGGGGGGGGGGGGGGGAGGTCGTTTAGAAAACCCTAACCCTAAAAATTTTTTTGATCCGCTTTTTCAGTGTTTTCAAATTTTTCTCAGATCCCTTCGCCTGCCTCACATATGGACTCCAGCTGATCAGCGGACATCTTGTTAATGTTGCCCAAGGGTTCATGTTGCGGCGCGGAAGCTGCTGCCGCCCTCAGCGTGGACGTCCAGCAGTCCTCCATTTGTGCCGAAACAGTAGCTGCAGCACAACCGGCATTGTTGGCCAAATGTTGTTGCTGGAGGGTTTGGCAATCGTGCAGGTTGGCCAACTGTTGTTGAAACAGTCCATTTGACAGAACACTGCTGCTGTTGCCGTTTCTGCTCATTGTGTCGGCCATGTTCTGCTTAAGTGTTAGATGTTGTTATTTATTTTTATCAAAATTTGCAATATTTGGCAATGTTGACACTATTGGCATAATGTTCCCTCATTTATAATAGCTATTTTAGAATCTTTAACAAATTTTAAACATTTTTAGTTCCAATTTTGTCAAACTCTCCACCAAAGTCGCAATATTTTTGCGTCTTCCTTTTTTCGAAGCCCTAACTTTGCCCATCACTCAATTGCTTGTCCAAAAAAGTGCGATTAGCTGTGGAAATGGAGTGGATTTGGGTCGCTCAATCCGGTTCTAACCCCCCGGGGGCACTGAACGAAGAAGAAAAGAGTTCCACGCCCCGAGCCATAAGAAATGCGCAGCAGAAGAGGAGCCCCCACCCCCCCCCCCCCCCCCCCCCGGGCGCAGAATTTGGAGGAACGGGGACAGGGGAAGTGGGACAGATTGGTAGTGGGGGGGGGGGGGTAATGGTACGGCTTCTGGAGATGGCCACGGGCACAATGATTTATTATGGATATATTAAACAAATAAGAAAAATTGAAAAAAATGATTAATTTCATTTACTCAGGTGATCGGGCGGCTGATTTTATCGCATGGTAAATGAGTCGAATATTCAATTCAATAGACTATATAATTATTATCATGTAAACAATCCATATTTTAATATTTTTTAAATATTTTTGTTTAAGCTTTTTGCTAAAAATAACTACGTTTATTAAAACATGGTTTAATTTTTGTTCAATATATTTGCGCAAAAATTTTCTTTTTTAAACGTAAATAATATTGCTCGAACTCTAATAAACCTAAGCATTCAAATTTGTATATAATTTCTAAAACAAAAAGTGTAGAAAAGTAATTTATTATATTTAAATTATTTAATTCATCTTTATTAAATATTATTTTTAAATATAAAATTCACTTGTGCCAAGAAGTTCCACATCATTCGCTCCAGCGTTTGCTGCTGCATCGCAAACGGATTGGCCATAATTTGCACCGGTTTAGTGTTGTTGTCCAACAGCTGGTGCTGCTGCTGCTGTTCGTGCTGCTGTTGTTCATCCTCAACTTTGATCAGTTCAGCAGACGTCGCTCCTCCGCCGTTTGTTGGCGGCATCAACGGAACAAATGATAACGGCATGGGAAGGAAGGCAGAAGCAAATAACGTTGGGTTTGAAGTTGCGGAAAGAAGAAACTGTTGTTGCTGTTGTTCAAGGAGCATTTTGATCGAAGAATGGTTGACCAACAATGAAATGTTGAACGGGTCCGACGATAAATGGTGATTGCTTGCCAACGACATTGCACCCAAGACTGATTTGACTCGGGCTCGACAGTTAACGGCCTTTCTGATCAGAAATTTTGAAGATATTCGGCCAATGGGCTGTTGCGTGGCTTTGATCAGCAATGTATGCTCCCGGTGAGCTGTTGATTTGGATTACTGAACAAGAGTGATGGGATTTCGATCAGGAGTTGTAGTGCTTGGATTAGTAATAATGTGATCCTGACATGGGATTGAATTTGATCAGAAACCGAACAATGAAATTTGATCAAAAACCGAACATCAGAAACCGAACAAATTTGATCAGAAACCAAACAATGATTTGATCAGAAACCAAACAAATGCTTTGATCAGAAACCAAACAATGATTTGATCAGAAACCGTATGTTTCAGGCCGGAATAGTGCAACAATTTTATGGTACAACAAATGTAGGTTAAAACCCAACAAAGTGTTGCAAAACACAATTGGAGGCAATGGTGTTGTTGTGGAGGCGCAAGTAATGGGTCCACAGAATGCGATGGACCAACCCGACCCCGCAGGGGACACGGATTAAATGGATTTAGGCGGAAAAGAGAGGAGGAGGACAAAAAAGCAGGCCAAGCAGTGGGGAGGGGGGGGGGGGAGTCTTTTGCTTTCGTGGTGCGTAACCCATAAAGGGGGGGGGGGGGAGGTGGGTCTGGAGTGGATCAGCCCCCTAAAGTAATGGGGCCATGGGGTCTCCATTATTCGTCCTTATCCCCCCCCCCCCGCCCCCCTCCGCCCTGTGACAGCTTTTTGGGGGTTCGGAGGGGGGGGGGGGGGGGGAAGACCCACTTCTTCAGCTTCACCCTCTTCCCAATTAGGATGAAAAATGGATGCACAACAACACAAAAGGGATGTGGGGGTGAAGGGGGGGGGGGGAACAGGAAGCCTGGAAGAGGGGGGGGGGCCAAATGGGATATCTGGGACGGGGGGGGGTTGGCTGTAACTGGATCTGAAGCGCGCTTTTGGATGCGCATTTGGCTTGCGCACTCATTTGCAGAGCGGCAGGTTGGTGGATGATGATTAAGCAGCTGAATTAGCTTGGCCACAGAACAATGAACAGCAGCATATCAGGGGCCCCAGTTGGGTAAAATTCTCTTCAAATAATAGAAAATGTTGAAAGATCGGGCGGGTTATTGAATTTATTTTAAATTAAATTGAAAATTTTGTTATTTCAAAACTCTCGACTCCGAATCAAAGCTTATTCTCGAGAATTCAAGTAAGCTTTGAGCATGAATATATTACTTCAGTTAATATTTTCATTTTCTTAGAAAACTTGTTAACCCTTAGTTTATATTTAAAAAAAGTTAAAAAATATATTTAACCAACATGTTTATAATCGATGTTCTAAAGATTAAAAGCTTAAGCAACAGAATTCAAAAATATTTTTAAGTGTTTGAACATTCGTGGCATCTTCTCCCCTCTAATGTTTGCGTCACAAAATTTAATGTGCCAAAAAAAACCGGAAATGCGTATTTTATGGGTGGCATAGAGAAAAGTGGCACAAATCACGAGTTCCTTAATTAATACGATTATAAAGTGGCTATTTTTTAGGGTGTCAACTCCGGGCGCCCGACGAGCCTTCGAAGCAAACAAAAGTTCAAAGATTGTTATAAAATCGGTTAAAAAGTGAAACACAATTTCGAACAGCGTCAAACGTTGTTCTTAATTTGTGCAAAATCCGATTCGGAAACTTGTGCCATTCTGGCACACTTCCGTGGCAATTTTATCATCGTAAGCGTAGCTGTACGAGGTGGGAAACACGGCACGCATTGCGTTGTAGCCGGCAATCTGATCCGAAGTCCAGTCATGGGTTGGCCCACACGTTTCCGGTTGGTTATGCGCATTCCGGCAACACACGGAGTCCGTGCCGTACGCCAAACACACACTTTTCACACGCTTTTTCTGCAAAAATTCAATTTAAAATTTTCTCAACTTTTAATTGCTTCAAAACTTACGCCATTTGAGTCAACCATTTTCATGGCATTCCGGCACCGCATCTGCCAGCTGGTCCAAACTGTTGCCCAATTTGGTGTCGTAAGTGACAGATGGACAATTTGGCACTTGAACACTGATCGGCACATTGGCACCGTCCACGTAGCTGACGTCATACGTTTGTTTGCCGTCCGCATCGAAGGTCCATTCAAACAGAGAAATTGGCGGCATGGCCGCTGACAAGCTGCACAGTTGGTTATTCTGAACGTTTTGAATTTCATTTATTTGAAAATCATTAAATTCAGTGGCCCTAGGCCCAAGAATTTATTGCCCACCGGTTTGTCACAGTCCGTGTTGGCCCATAAGCGTTGGGCACTGCTCACTTTTGGCACATTTTTTGTTTCTGTTGCGCCGGCCGTCAAATTTACTTGCACGGCACCGGCCACAAAAATTGCATATGGACATCCATTAACCAAAGTGAGCTGGACACCTGCAATAATTAGAAGAATCAACGATGGCACGAAAATTCCCGTTGGCATTTTTTGGGAGTGCCGGTCAAGAAACATACTTAAAGACTCAAAAATCGCAGATCTTTTTTAGACCATTTTATATAAATTTTAAATGTAATTAATAAAAGTTTTTAGTAATTAAAGATAACAAACAGCGCAATTTACCGTTATCAGTGCTTGCATTTACTCCAAATAAATTGCTAACTGAACTTTTTTAATTAAAATAAAATTTAATTTTAATTTTCAAACCTTGGATTATGAACAAAATGGAAATAATAAATGAAGCCATTTTTAGCATATTAATAATATTTCCTCAAAATCCAATTTAAATAGCTCATCTTTATTTGAATAGCTGCGTTTATTTGTCAATGGCCATAATTTTTAGCAAAAGTTTATTATTCAAATGCATTAAATTAAAAAAAAGTAAATAAACACAAAAAACGTCAATTTCGGCTCTGATTTAATCTCATTTTGTTGGCCAACACATGACGCAAGCATTGAAGCATAATTTTTTTAAGCATTTTAAAATTAAAATTATTCTTATTTTACTCAACCGGATTTTGCAAACTGCCATTATTTGCTTGTACAAGCAAGAAAGTGTAATTTATTTTACAAAATAATTAAAAAATAAATAGAAAAATGAAAACGTTTGCTCTTTTTAAGGCGTTACAAGTAGTGTTCGGCAAATGCGGGTTTTTCGGTATTCAGTATAATACCGATACCGGAAAAATATAGAAAGGTCAAAAATTTCTTCGGTACGGTATTTCGGTAAAATACCGAAAAATACCGATCAAAAAAATTCGGTATACCGACCGGTATTCGGTATTTTTTTTGGAAATTTGGAATTTCAATTTTGAACAAAAACTTTTATCCAATACTTATAATAATTGATAATGGGCAATGTTTTAAGCATTTCAGCTGTTGCTGGGGGTTCATTTAAGTGAATTTGTAAAGAAAATTTTTTTGATGAAAACTCAAAATGGCCCCGCTTTGATTAGGAAATCCCAAAGCACTTTTTGGACTATTTCTCGGCTCTGGTTAAAGCTGGGGTCTCATCAAAAGCATCATCAGAACGTGAAAAAAGCAGCATTGAGCACCAAAAAGCAAATCGACATTTCTTCATCAAATAAAAATTTAATCAATCATAGCTTTATTCGTTGGTTATCAATAGGGCCCGGATTTTTATGTTTTAACATATTTTTTGGCGAATAGGGAAACATGAGAGAAACCCAAAAATAGTATTTGTTTTGAAAAATTTTTGAATTAGGGCGACTTTTTAGCATATATTACAACATATTTTGGGGGTATTTTTTAGCACATATTTACTGACATATTTTAAGCTTTTTCAGAGTTTTAGCACATATTTCGCCATTTTCCGAAAAATTCCTTAAGAAAAATGCAATAAAAACGAAAAATACACCCCTAAGGATCGACTTTTTAAACTATTCAAAAAATGCACCCCTAAAAAATTGACTTTTCACGACTAAAAATTCAGCCACCAAAAATGAAAATTTTTAAAATTCCATATTTAAAAAAAATTTTCTAAAATGCCTTTAATTTACATATAAAAATTTTTATTTTTATTTTACTTCAATTAGGACCATTTCTTGAAAGTTGATTAAATTTTTGAAAATTTTATGCATAAACTGACTAGATTTTGGCCATTTTTGGCACATATTTTTCCATTTTTTGGGGTTTTAGCATTTTTAAGCACATAATAACATACATATTTTGGTGGTTTTTACACCCCCTAAGAATGACCAATTTTGCTGAGCAAAAATAAAATTTCAATTTTAAATCAGAAATATTTTTTGAAATTTTTAGAATTGTTTTCCTCACAATCGATGCTCACAGAAAGAAAGTAAGAAAAAATGTTTGCCACGCTGTGGATCCGAACCCTCCATGACTTACCCAACATCCTCCACCACCCAACACTACACCACGGAGCACCACGATTCGGCGCCGGCGACGTTTAAAGTGCCATAACTCTTCATGAAGCCAACAAAACTAAATAAATTTGGTACCAATCGAAAGCCCTATATGTTTAGAAGCTATTATCTAGCAGGAACTAACCGATTATATAAACCGTTAAAAAGTTATGGTATAAAAAGAGTGAAAAACTAAGTTTTTGTGCTAATTTTTGATTATAACTTTTTTGAAAAGGATCTAATCACCTTGTTGATTTGAATACAATATCTATCCAACAAAAGCTTTCGATTGATACCAAATTTGTTTCAGTTTAATGGTTCCAAGAGGAACCTCAAAGGTCCCTGGCGCCGAATCGAGGTGTACCGCTACACCACATGCCACGCTGGGTCGGTATTTCGGTAAAAATACCGAAATTCCAAAAAAAAAAGGTTCGGTACGGTATTTCGGTAAAAATACCGCGGTATTACCGTAGCGTGCCGAACACTAGTTACAAGAAGGCAACAAAACTGTATAATAAGCACAAATTTACTGATCAAAAACAGAATAATTTACACAAAAGTTGATCGATCACCCCAAATAGTGCCAAAAAGAAGGAACAATGAATGGCGCGCCAACATAATGTCGAAGCCACGAGATAAAGCTTTTTATGGACTTTAAGAAAAAAATTTTTTTTCGACATTTCGTGGCTTTGAAATTATGTTGGGCAACGCAATGGTTGACCTAATCCCCTAAAATGCTAAACAAATTCAAACTCAAATTTCCCGCTAAACAACAACATGATTCTTGCAAAAGCTGACGACAAATTGTTTTGCACCTTGGCAAATTTTTATGGCTTTCTTATCGTCATAAGCGTAGCTGTACGAGTTGGGAAAAGCCTCAGCCATGGCGTTGAAGCCGGTGATAACGGACGCATTCCAAACTTTTGGACCGCAAGTTTCAGGTGTTGCATACTGACCTCTGCAACATGTCTCATCAGTTTGATACGCTGAACAGATGCTTTGCACTTTTGTCTTCTAAAAATTTAATTCTTTAATGAATGGAATTGAATGTTTAAAGAATTTTTTTGGTTATTGATACCATGTGCCCATTTGCCAATTTTTCGAACAATTTGCAAAATATCTCAAAATGTTAAACACACACTTACACCAAACTGGTCTTTCACAACCATTTCTGGTGGCACTTGTTGTGCCAAAGCGTCTGCGTCTACCGACTCTGCGAATGCGATGTTCTCGCTTTCTGGCACTTGACCAGGATGGCATTTTTCTATGTAAAAATTGATCGGCACATTGACACCGTCCACATAACTGACATCCAGGTATTGTAAATTCTGCTGCTGCTGCTGCTGCTCCTGCTGCTGGGTAAGGGTAAACGTAACTCAGCAAGTGAAACGGGCGGCACGGCGCCAGCGAGGTTGCAATTTGTCTAAATTTTTTTTGTTTATTTGGGGGTGTAAAACAATGACAGCCCGTCACAAAAGCTGTCCAAGTTCTAAGCCTTGACGCAAATTACTCCATTTTTGAGGTGCCGTCATGACTAAGGCTGTCGGTTTCAAACCGAACCGAGTTTCGGTTCGGTTCGGTCGGTTTGAACCCGAAAATTAAATGAAACCGACAGCCTTAGTCATGACGTATTACGCTTACGGCGTCACTTGCATTTTTAAAAAATTACGCGTGACGCGTGACGGAGACACATAGTCAGGGATCGGTGACTAGCCCTGACCCCGAGAACTGCGCGACCCTCGACTTTCCCATTCCCGAAGGGTCGGGAAGCAGCCCTAATTAGTCTTGATTGAGAGTATCGTATTTCAACTAGCTCTCACACGATTTGCCGTCATTTGCGGCGCCCTGCCAAATTGTCATTTGCGGCGCCGAAATTCCAACCGGGTACTTTTTTGGTTTAGAGTAGGATAATGCACGGTCGGTTAACCGAACCGAACCCGAAAACCGGCTTTTTGGCCTAAAAAGGAGCTTCACGTGATTTTGAGATACGAGATTTTTTCGAGAATCTCGTCTCGAATCTCACTTGAAGCTCAAGTCCTGGGCTCATAACAAAAATAGAGAATGCGCTCAAAACCGGCATAAAATCAAATGCCACTTTGGCTGGGCGCCGGAAATGTCACCATATCCACCCGCTTACACTCGGTGGGTTTCCACAGTCCGTCATGGCCCATAATCGTCCCGCTTCAATTGGATTTGGTACATTTACAGTTAGCTGTTGGCCGGCTAATATTTGATTAGTTGTTGTTGCATAGCCTCTTGACATAGCGCCAACCCAAATTTCATAAGGGCATTTGTTTTCCAAAATGAATTCAACAGTATTGCCAATTGTCACAGCTTGAAGCCGGGATTAAATTTAGGGACAAAAAAAAAATTAGAAGATGAGTATAATATTATATGTACATACAGGGTGGATTCATAAGTCTTTAGGTCGCTTTTCGACCCTAAATTTTGTTTGTTGTTTTAAATCCTATCCTATTAAATGTGTAATATACTTCTTTTTTGTAGCTAAGCTGGGGGTCAAAATCAACAAAACTACTTACCTACAGGAAACTCTCCAAACGTTGTTGAACCTTGGGCACCAGGCGTCACTTTCGACAGCGGGAATGGATTTTCAATAGACTTTGTTAAGAAAATTGGTCAAAAATTACAAGATGTTGAAAACAACAGGGCCCCCCCCCCTATGGTTTTTTGATTTCGTCCAACAAAAAAATGAATTCAAAAACTTGTGAATTGTCATCTGAAATATATTTTTTTAAAAATGGGAAAATGTAAAAGAATTTTCAGTATTGTTTACAACCACCGTAAATGTTCAGAAAAATTGACAAAAACCATTTACACAGTCAGGGGATCTGACCCCAAACCCCACCCACAGTTCAAGTGCCTCCACCACTCACCACTACCCCACCAGGGTTTCGTCGAAAGAGAATTTTTCGAAATCGAAATTTTTTTATTTCGATTTTCCTAAGAACCGAAAGAAAAACCTCGAAATTATCGAAATCGAAAGGTTTCGACGCAACCCTGTACAGTGTACACCACAACCCAACTGCATTTCTCTGGTCAAAAATCCCATTCTTAGGGGGTGTATTTTTATCCCGGTTAATCCCGGTCCTACCGGGATCGGGATTACGACTTTTCAAAAACCGGGACCAGGATCCGGATTCCAAAAACCGGGATAATCCCGGCCGGGATCCCGATCCGGCCTGTGCTAACAATCAATACTTATATGAATCACACCTGTATAAATTGAATTATAGATACATAAATCTATTCCCTATTAATTCACTCACCTTCATCCAATTTTCGACCATGGTTTTTGGCACTTTGAAGAACGGAATCTTTTAGCTCATCAATTGGCATTAGTTTTAACTGATCAATCTGATCGGGCGTGATCTCCACGTCACAATATGCATGCTCATTCTCCGTCTCACACATACTGATGTCCTTTAAAATGTGAAAAATGTTAAATTGTTAACCTTTTTTTTTTTATCATTTTTTCCTTACTTCTTGTCCCAGCAATTGAAGTGTGCTGTTGTCACCATTTAAATTACCCCAAATTTCAACATTTGTCTGATTAGAGGTGACGATCATCTCGTCCACACTGAACACACATTGATGACCGGCTCCATTAAGCATAGGACGGCACGTTAAATAGTTTTGTTCTATTGGCACAAATTGATTGTTACGATCTGTTAAAATTAAAACATTAAATTAAAAAATTCGTGTTGAAGTCAGTCTTCTTATGCTTACGGATGAACAGATTTTGCGGCACTTCGGGCACAATCATGCTGACCAGCATGAACACGTAGAACCTAAAGAGCTCAAATTAGGGGTTGGCACCTCGATGGGGGGGGGGGGTAAAGATTTTCGGGATTTGGGCATGAAAAAACTTGACAAAATTTTGAGCTTCCGGGTGCCAACCAGGGATGTAACCGGGTGAAAATTCCAGAATCCGGCATGCTAGACCCAAAAACCTTCGGAAATCCGGCATCCGATTACATCCCGGGTACCAACAAAGTTTAAATTAGGGGTTTGGCCCCAATTCCCGGAACCGACAACATTGACCCTCAAAAATCAGTGCTCCAGACCAAACCCCAGGAAAGGACAAAATCAAGAAGTCTACTCACAAAAAGAGTCCCAAACGCCCTTTTTTCTCATTAAAATTTTTGCTTTGCTTTTGACGACGCTTTTGCTGAAGCTTAACTTTCCCTCCAACTTTTATGCCTTTTTTCTGGGATTTTGTGCCAGAATTGAAGTTTTTGGATTCACTAAAAATTTGAAAATTCATATTTTTAAATGTATTTTATTTTTTTACTCTTTTTTCTGTGATGATTCTTTTTCTGTGCCTAAAAAAGATGGAATTATTTATTTAATTTGTTTTTAAATCTCTAAAAAATTTAATCAAAAAAAAATATTTCAATATTAAAAAACTTTTGTGATTTGGGATTTTTTAAATATGTTTTTGAAAATTAAATTAATATTTTTCATTAATCACCAATGTCGGTGGCATCTTCCCCAAATGGTTTGTTGTTAATCGGTTGACTATTCACTGCCATTTGTTGCAAAAAAGTGTTCGCATTTTGCTGAATTTGTGCTGGTTGATTGACGGCCGGAAGAGAATTTTGGCCGCCGAAACGTGCCATTTCTCCAACTTAAATTATTTATATTATTTAAATTAATTTTAAAATACAAAATTAACCTTTAAATATGCTCAAAATAAGCAGAACAATGGGCGACATTCCAACCATTTTTTTTGATAACTGAAATAACATTAAATCAGGTCAATGTTTCAAGGTCACGCAAAATATTGGCACCGAAACTTTGTGCCGAAATAGTTTTTAGCATTTTAAAGCCGCTATTCGAGAAATGTTTTAGTTTTTTTTGGGGTTTTTGCAGTTAGATCGATTAAGTTGTGGTCTCGAACAGCTCTAATTCAATTGGTTGCTAGCGCAGAACTCGGTTATTCAAAGTCATTCCAGTAAGACTCACCACGGACAGATCGATCACTCTCGACTGATTTGGGCTTTTTACTTTCGTCGCAATTGGCTGAGAAGTGATCAGAGAGGGTATTAGCGTTGTGTTATGTTCACTGAATAATGGAGTTTTTAATACTAGTGGTAGTTGTTAGTGGACAAAATGTGAATGAAAATTTATGCAATGAATGCCGTTGGTGGGAATAGCCGCCTATTTATTGGCATTGTCTGACCTTCCCCATCAGATCACCCCATCACATTCACAGACACATTCAATGATTGATTTTGCATTGTTGGGCAAAAATAATGCCAATATTATACGTCTGTATGAGCTTTTAATATTGGCATATGCCAATATTATACATCTGTATGACCTTTTACAAAGGAAGATATTGGCATATATGCCAATATTATACATCTGTATGACCTTTTAATATTAGCATATGCCAATATTATACATCTGTATGACCTTTTACAAAGGAAGATATTGGCATATATGCCAATATTATACATCTGTATGACCTTTTATTGGCATTTTCTGACCTTCCCCATCAGATCACCCCATCACATTCACAGACACACTCAATGATTGATTTTGCATTGTTGGGCAAAAATAATGCCAATATTATACGTCTGTATGAGCTTTTAATATTGGCATATGCCAATATTATACATCTGTATGACCTTTTACAAAGGAAGATATTGGCATATATGCCAATATTATACATCTGTATGACCTTTTAATATTAGCATATGCCAATATTATACATCTGTATGACCTTTTACAAAGGAAGATATTGGCATATATGCCAATATTATACATCTGTATGACCTTTTACAAAGGAAGATATTGGCATATATGCCAATATTATACATCTGTATGACCTTTTATTGGCATTTTCTGACCTTCCCCATCAGATCACCCCATCACATTCACAGACACACTCAATGATTGATTTTGCATTGTTGGGCAAAAATAATGCCAATATTATACGTCTGTATGAGCTTTTAATATTGGCATATGCCAATATTATACATCTGTATGACCTTTTACAAAGGAAAGTATAATTGGCAGCTCGGGACTCACTTGCCTCATTTGTCAGTGCTTTCATACGCCCTTTCCAAATCATCAACCAACCCTCTCTGCGAAAGTATTTATTTGAACTTTCAAGGTCTCAAAGTTTGTGTTTGCATTCGATACTATTATGTGTGGGTTCGAACCCGCTTGAGTGCATCTATTTATTTAACATTTTGCCTCGAGTCACAAAAACGCTTCCCCCAACAAAAGGCACGGATAATCCAGATACGCATTTAAAAATTTGTATCCATGGCCACATTTTCCATGTCAGATACCCTATAGCTGCGTTTATTTGTCAATGACCATAATTTTTATCAAAATTTTATATTATTCATATGCATTCAATTAAAAAAAAGTAAATAAACACAAAAAACAGTCAATTTCGGCTCTGATTTAATTCTCATTTTGTTGGCCAACACATGACGCAAGCATTGAAGCATAATTTTTTTAAGCATTTTAAAATTAAAATTATTCTTATTTTACTCAACCTGGATTTTGCAAACTGCCATTATTTGCTTGTACAAGCAAGAAAGTGTATTTTAATTAAAAACTAATAGAAAAATGAAAAAGTTTGCCCTTTTTAAGGCGTTACAAGTAGTGTTCGGCAAATGCGGGTTTTCCGTATTCGGTAAAATCTCGAAAAAATACCAATACCAAAAAATACCGATCAAAAAAATTCGGTATACATACCGACCGGTATTCGGTATTTCTTTTTGGAAATTTGGGATGTTAATTTAAAATAAACAAAAACATTTATCCAATACTTATAATAATTGATAATGGGCAATGATTTTTTTAGGAAAATAAGCATTTCAGCTGTTGCTGGGGTTCATTTAAGTGAATTTGTAAAGAACATTTTTTTGATGAAAACTCAAAATGGCCCCGCTTTGATTTGGAAATCCCAAAGCACTTTTCGAAACCATTTCTCAGCTCTGGTTAAAGCAGGGGTCGGATCTCAAAATTTTCAAAAGCATCATCAGAACGTGAAGCAGCATTGATTGAGCACCAAAAAGCAAATCGACATTTCTTCATCAAAAAAAACAAAAATTAGCTTTATTCGGTGGTTATCAACAATCGATTTGAGCAATTTATTGTCACAAATGGCGATTTAGCGAATTTTTTTAATTTATTTTTTGTACGTGATTTATCAAAAATTTTTGGGCATGGGAGTTCTGCATTTGTTTACAAATTCACCCAATTTTGCTGAGCAATTTTAAAAATTTTTAGAATTGTTTTCCTCACAATAGATGCTAACAGAAAGGACTACCCAACATCCTCCACCACTCACCACTACACCACCTGGTCGAGATTGCCAAAACAACGTTCAAAGATATTTATTTTAAAAAATACCGAAAAATACCGCGGTATTCCAAGCCGGGTCGGTATCGGTATTTCGCGTAAAATGGCAAAAAAAAATAACGATACCGAAAAATATCAAAATTCCAACAACAAAAAAAAAGGTTCGGTACGGTATTTCGGTAAAAATACCGCGGTAATACCGAAAAATACCGCGGCATTACCGTACCGTGCCGAACACTAATAAGCACAACTTTACTGATCAAAAACAGAATTACGTACACAAAAGTTGATCAATCACTCCAAATAGTGCCAAAAAGAAGGAACAATGAATGGCGCGCCAACATAATGTTGAAGCCACGAAATGTCGACTCAACCAAAAAGCACGGAATGTCGAAAAAAATAAATAAAATTTCTTCAAAAATCGATAAAAAGATTTTTCAAGGGATAATCAATCGGGGGCGATTGTTTTCCATGATTTCGGTCGTTACTTGCCGTTTCGTTGTTAAATTGTCCTTTTTTAATCGCTCTTGAAACATAAATGTGAACTTCAAAAAATTTGAAATTCTAAAATGTTCGAATTCGGGTCCGGGATTCAGAATTGTGCGAAATGAAAATTAGATTCGGGTTCTATGTGCGAAATGAAAATTAGCTTCGGGTTCTACGGTCCAGAACAGCCCTGGTAAAACTATTTGGATTTTGTGAAAATTGTTCGAATTCGGGTCGGGGTTCAGAAATGGTTAAAAATAAAGGTCAAATTCGAGTTTTACGCGCCCCCCCCCCCCCCCCCCCCCCCCCGAATAAACTTTAAAAAGCTTTTTTTTTTTTTTTGAAGATTCGTGATTTTTGGCTGACAAATGAGTCGACATTTCGTGGCTTTGAAATCATGTGGGGGGCTGCACAATGAATGATCTAATCCCAAAAATGCTAAACAAATTCAAAAACTCAAATTTCCCGTTAAACAACATCATGATTCTTGCAAAAGCTGACGTAAAATTCAGTGGCACCTTGGCAAACTATTGTGGCATTCCTATCGTCATAAGCGTAGCTGTACGAGGTAGGAAATGCGGCACGCATTGCATTGTAGCCGGCAACCTGAGGAGCGGTCCAGCCGCCGGTGGTAACGTTTGGGACGCAAGTTGTAGGTGTTGCATACTGACCTCTGCAACATGTCTCATCAGTTTGATACGCTAAACAGGCGCTTTTCACTTTTGTCTTCTAAAAATTGAATTCTTTAATGAATGAATAATGTGTTTATAGATGTTTTGGTTATTGATACTAGAGCCCGGTCGAGATCTCGAAAATCTCGACTCAAGATCTCGTTCGAATAAATTTTTCGAGAATCTCGTCTCGAGATCTCGCTCGAATAAATTTTCCGAGATTTTTCGAGAATCTCGTCTCGAGATCTCCAAAAATCTCGACTCGAGATCTCGCTTGAAGCTCAAGTCCGGGCTCTAATTGATACCATAAAAAAAAATGCCCAATTGCCAATTTTAAATCTTTCGAACAATTTGCAATATCTCAAAATGTTAAACATACTTACACCAAACTGGTCTATCATAACCATCTCTGATGGCACTTGTTGTGCCAAAGTGTCTGGGTTGCCCGAGGATGTGAATGTGATGCTCTTGCTTTCTGGCACTTGACCAGGATTGCACAGTGGTATGTAACCACTGATCGGCACATTGACACCGTCCACATAACTGACATCCACGAATTGTTTTCCGTTCAGGGTAGTGGTTAACTCCCAAAGGGAAACGGGCGGCACGGCGGCAGCATAGTTGCATGTCTCAAATTTTTTTTTGGTTGTTTATTTGGGGGGTATAAAACAATGATAACCCGTCACAAAAAGTGTCCAAGTTCTAAGTCTTGAGTCGGGTTGCTCCCGGACCCCGACACTTTTGGGCCTCATTCCCGACCTTCGCGGCCCCCGATCAGGGCTGGACGTCATGACGTTGACGTTTACACCGATTAGGCCATTTTTTGAGGTGCCGTCATTTACGTATTACGCCTACGACGTCACTGGTATTTTAAACAAATTACGCGTGACGGGGCCTCAGGGACCGGTGACGTCCAGCCCTGGCCCCGATGAACTGCGCGATCCCCGGCTTTCCCATCCCCAAAGGGTCGGGGAGCAGCCCTAATTAGTCTTGATTGAGAGTATCGTTATTTCAACTAGCTCTCACACAATTAGCCGACATTTGCGGCGCCAAAATTCCAACCAGGTACTCTTTTGGTTTAGAGGACCGTTTTTCGGCCAGTTTAAAAAAAAATATGTTACTATGCTTCCATCTCTTAGAAATTCACGTGATTTTTCGAGAATTTCGTCTCGAATAAAAAAAGGAGCTTCACGTGATTTTTCGAAATACGATATTTTTTCGAGAATCTCGTCTCGAATCTCGCTTGAAGCTCAAGTCCGGGCTCTAAAGCACACAATAAAAAAGAGAGAATACGCTCAAAACCGGCATAAAATCAAATGCCACTTTGGTTGGGCGCCGCAAATGTCACAACTTGTCGGCGTCGCCAGCGCCGCAAATGTCCACCATATCAAACTCTCACATTCGGTATGTTACAGTCCGTCATGGCCCAAAATCGTCCCGCTTCGATATTGAAGTGTGCTGTTGTCACCATTTAAATTGCCCCAAATTTCAACGTTTGTCTGATTAGAGGTGACGATCATCTCGTCCACACTAAACACACATTGATGACCGGCTCCATTAAGCATAGGACGGCACGTTAAATAGTTTTGTTCTATTGGCACAAATTGATTGTTACGATCTGTTAAAATTCAAAAATTAAAGTGTTGAAGGCATTCTTATGCTTACGGATGAACAGATTTTGCGGCACTTCGGGCACAATCATGCTGACCAGCATGAACACGTAGAACCTAAAGAGCTCAAATTAGGGATTGGCACCTCGATGGGGGGGGGGTAAAGATTTTCGGGATTTGGGCACGAAAAACCTTGAAAAAATTTCGAGCTTCCTGGTCCCAACCAGGGATGTAACCGGGTGACAAAAAAGTCCAGAATCCGGCATGCTGGACCCAAAAACCTTCAGAAATCCGAGATCCAGTTACATCCCGGGTGCCAACAAAGTTTAAATTAGGGGTTTGGCCCCAATTCCCGGAACCGATAACATTGGCCTTCAAAAATCAGTACTCCAGACCAAACTCCAGGGAAAGGACAAGCTTAACTCACAAAAAGAGTCTCAAACGCCCTTTTTTCTCATTCAAATTTTTGCTTTGCTTTTGACGACGCTTTTGCTGAAGCTTAACTTTCCCTCCAACTTTTATGCCTTTTTTCTGGGATTTTGTGCCAGAATTGAAGTTTTTGGATTCACTAAAAATTTGAAAATTCATATTTTTAAATGTATTTTATTTTTTTACTCTTTTTTCTGTGATGATTCTTTTTCTGTGCCTAAAAAAGATGGAATTATTTATTTTAAATCTATAAAAAATTTAATTAAATATTTCAATATTAAAAAACTATTTTTGATTTGGGATTTTTTAAATATGTTTTGAAAATTAAATTAATATTTTTCATTAATCACCAATGTCGGTGGCATCTTCCCCAAATGGTTTGTTGTTAATCGGTTGACTATTCACTGCCATTTGTTGCAAAAAAGTGTTCGCATTTTGCTGAATTTGTACCGGTTGATGGACGGCCGGAAGAGAATTTTGGCCGCCCAAATGTGCCATTTCACCAACTTAAATTTTTTTATATTATTTAAATTAATTTTAAAATACAAAATTAACCTTTCAATGTGCTCAAAATAAACAGAACAATGGGCGACATTCCAACCATTTTTTTTTGATAACTAAAATAACATTAAATCAGGTCAATGTTTCAAGGTCACGCAAAATATTGGCACCAAAACTTTGTGCCGAAATAGTTTTTAGCATTTTAAAGCCGCTATTCGAGAAATGTTTTAGTTTTTTTTGGGGTTTTTGCAGTTAGATCGATTAAGTTGTGGTCTCGAACAGCTCTAATTCAATTGGTTGCTAGCGTTCTACTCTCCAGAACTCGGTTATTCAAAGTCATTCCAGTAAGACTCACCACGAACAGATCACTCTCGATTGATTTGGGCTTTTTACTTTCGTCGCAATTGGCTGAGAAGTGATCAGAGAGGGTATTAGCGTTGTGTTATGTTCACTGAATAATGGAGTTTTTAATACTAGTGGTAGTTGTTAGTGGACAAAATGTGAATGAAAATTTATGCTATGAATGCCGTTGGTGGGAATAGCCGCCTATTTATTGGCATTTTCTGACCTTCCCCATCAGATCACCCCATCACATTCACACACGCACATAATGATTGATTTTGCAAAAATTATGCAAACATTATACATTTGTATGACTTTTGACAAAGGAAGGCATAATTGGCATATGCCAATATTGTACATTTGTATGACCTTTGACAAAGGAAGGCATAATTGGCATATGTCAAACCTTATATCATTGGAAAGCTCTAGATGAATAGTGAAAGCATTACAGCAAAGTCCAACTGGTTTGAAAAGTTTCAAAAAAGTTATAAGCTAAAATTGCCAAAAATCGGGCTTTTTCGTGGTTTTCTGACCATAACTTTGTTAAACATTGATTTACTGCTTTGTTTAGTTTTACAAACAGCTTCTACTCATTTGGCGCTTTCCATTGATATAAAGTTTTTAATGCGGTTTGAATAAAGTTATGATGTCTAAACCTACTTAATAAAATATATGTGGCGGATTTAAGAAACACCCTGGCGGATTTAAGAATTAAGAAACGACCCAGCACGACGTCAAACTAGGGTTGGTCCCCGACCCCTCGGGGGCGGGAAAAGTCGAGGTCGGAGTTTTCGTCCCCGACTAAAAAAGTCGGGGGTCGAAGTTTTTCCCAGCAAAAACCCCGAAAAATTCAAAAAAGTCGGGGTCGGGGACGAAAACCCCCGACTAAAAAAAGTCGGGGTTCGGGGACGAGGACCAATTAATTCTACGTCAAACAATGTGGCTAGTGCAAAAACAAAATAGGTAGGTATCAACATTCGTGATTATGGTTACCCCGTCACTCAATTAGAACCTCCACATGCTTTCCCGATCAATTTTGTTGATAAGTTTTCGATCAGATTTTGAACTTCAGCTCCGATCTCCAAAGAAACGATTGTTCAAAATTTGCTGATCAAACATTGCGATTGCTTTACAGGAGGCGCTCATTCTGTACAAGCAACAAAAAGTGAATGTTCTTTCCCACGAAAGTGTTTGTTTGTTTGTTTTTCTTCAATTTCCCGCCACTCCAAATTGTCCATTCTTTCAGATCTCGTAAAATGGCTTCTCCTCTCTTCCTCCTCTCCGGCTTTTTATCCGTCATTTCTTGCTTCAACCCATGTAGTCTAACAACGTCAACAGAACTCAAAATTGTCCCAAATTGATCAGAAGGATTTCTCGGTTTTCAAAAATTTTTATTTAAAATTAAATAATAATAATTAAATATAGTTTTTGGCAGCTTTTAATGGTGTTCAAATTTTGGCTTAAAAACAATTTGGAAAAATAAAAAAAGAAATTTGTAGGCTTCCGAAATGATTTAAAGCCTTATTCATAATTTGAAAGATTTTATGCACTCATTAGCCCATAATTTAGATCAATTTTAACAAAGCCGATCAGTCAAAATACAAATAAAATTGTCGTGCCGTAAATGGAAGGTTCGGCACCCGCGGCGACGACAACGGATGAAGGTAGCGCAGGACCAAATTTTGAGGAGGGATTGTTGCCATTGCCTCGGGACTCTTTGACTGTGTCCGTGCCAAGCAGTCGAGTGAAGCTGCCCAGACGGTCCAAAGGTAACGAGAGTGTGCAGAGTGAAGAGTGAGATAGCACGGGAAAAACGGAGAATGCATGAGAAAGAGAGAGAGAGAGTGAGATAGCACGGGAAAAACGGAGAATGCATGAGAAAGAGAGAGAGAGAGAGAGTGAGATAGCACGGGAAAAACGGAGAATGCATGAGAAAGAGAGAGAGAGAGTGAGATAGCACGGGAAAAGCGGAAAATGCATGAGAAAGAGTAGAAGAGTTATTAAAAAATGAAGTGCCATAATCTAATTTTATTGAATTTGATTTTTTACTTTTTTTGGGTTCAAAAAACTTTTTGGGAGAAATTGCGTGAAAATTTTGATTTTATAAAATTTTAATTAGTAATTTCAAAAAGAGAGAACGGGGAAAAACGGAGAATGCATGAGAAAGAGAGAAAAAGAGAGAAAGTGAACAACACAATCATTTCAATTTAAGAGTAAAAGCGAGAGAAAGCATGTAAATGTGATTGGAAAATGGCGAGGGCTGCCACGTGACACAGAGAGAAAAAGAGAGAGAGAAAAAGAGAGGGAGAAAAAGAAAGGGAGAAAAAGAAAGGGAGAAAAAGAGAGGGGTAGAGAGAGATAGAGAGGGCGCCAGCCACGACACAGACAGAAAAAGATAGAAAGAAAAAGAGACGGGTAGAGAGAGATAGAGAGGGCGTCAGAGAGCCAGAGTAATGGAATGTGTACAAATCGTATTTGAGAGAAATTCGTTTGTTGTTTTGTGCCCTTTTTTGCCGTCGGGCATAATGAAAATGAAAATGTCGCTCATTACCTGCGACAATTGGGCATGGCATGGCATGGCACCCATTTGCTCTGCACATATTTGCCCCAATTTCATTCGAAAGTGCCAAAAACAGAAAAGAAAAAAATGCTTTTTATTCACCACTTAGAGAGTTTGGCATTCCATCGCGACCCGTTCAATCGCCCTGAGCTGGTCCACACCCTGCGGGGACGTGAACTGTTCCTTTTCGTTGTGCTGTACGCGCTCGGAGTGGTGGCCATTGTGTTCATGTTTGGTGAGTTAATTGGCACTTTTTTTTAAAATAATATTAGCAATTAGATATTTTAATAATATTGGCAATTAGATATTTTAATTATTAGCAATATATTTTAATAGTATTAGCAATTAGAAATTTTAATAATATTGGCAATTAGAAATTTTAATAATATTGGCAATTAGAATTTTAATAATATTGGCAATTAGAATTTTAATAATATTGGCAATTAGATATTTTAATAATATTGGCAATTAAATATTTTAATTATTAGCAATATATTTTAATAGTATTGGCAATTAGAGATTTTAATAATATTGGCAATTAGAGATTTTAATAATATTGGCAATTAGAGATTTTAATAATATTGGCAATTAGAAATTTTAATAATATTGGCAATTAGAAATTTTAATAATATTGGCAATTAGGATTTTAATAATATTGGCAACTAGAATTTTAATAATATTGGCAATTAGAGATTTTAATAATATTGGCAATTTAGATTTTAATAATATTGGCAATTTAGATATTTTAATTATTAGCAATATATTTTAATAGTATTAGCAATTAGAAATTTTAATAATATTGGCAATTTAGATTTTAATAATATTGGCAATTTAGATATTTTAATTATTAGCAATATATTTTAATAGTATTAGCAATTAGAAATTTTAATAATATTGGCAATTAGAAATTTTATGGCAATTAGATATTTTAATAATATTGGCAATTAGATATTTTAATTATTAGCAATATATTTTAATAGTATTGACAATTAGAAATTTTAATAATATTGGCAATTAGAATTTTAATAATATTGGCAATTAGAGAAAGGGACATTTTGAAAAATCTGGCATTAGCCCGCAATAACCCTAGATTCCTAGCGTAAATTCGTAGATTTTTCCTAAATAAAAAATGAAATTGTTTTGTCTATTAATTTGAATAATGCCAAGAATGCTTTTTTAGAAAGCACAATGCCAGTCTTTTGGGTGGACGATCGCAGTCGAGCAGAGCAGCGACGACGTGCCGCAATTGTGTTCAGCCGATCAACAAAGACCGTGTTGCGGGACAGAGAATTGCCGTTTGGCGGCATCGGGAAACCATAAATGCCGTCGAATTACAACAAAAAATTATTTTGACGAGACTTAAAAATCAGAAAAATGTATTTGAATAGAAATGAATGCCTAAAATTTGCAAGAATCACGACTTTCAACACCTGGAGTTTATACGTTCCTTTCGAGATCTTTAAATAATTTAATGCCAAATATGTGCCCAAATTCGAGAAAAGTTGCGAGATTCTTTCAAATTAAAATTAAAATGATGTTATAGTTTTTGGATATTAATTTACCCAACACATAAAAGTAAAAATGTCCATCAGTCGGTGTCTCATTAGCATTAATTAGGACACATTCCCTTGAGAATTGTTCCATTTTGTGCTCGTTTATGTAAAAATAATATTAACATAACTTGCACTTTCACAATAAAATTATTATATAAATGAATGTCTTTTTGTTTATTCGTAAAAATGTTTTTAAATATGTAATCAGTGCTAATTATACGTAATTATAAGGTTTTTGACGGTCTATATTCAAATATTCTCACGATACAAATTTTCCCATATGAATTAAGTAACGGTCCAATTCTTTGATTAATACGTTTTCAGAAAACTTTGTCCTCTTATATTTCTTATTTTAATACTTTTCTTTATTATCTAATTAATTAATTTTGGAATTCCTTCTTTTTATAATTAATTTAATTTATTTTATTCGGCTATTTTTTTTGCTATATTATTAATTAATGAGTAAAATATTTTAATGATCGGAATAGAAAAATTTGTGTCAGTAATACGAAATATTTATTTTTATAATTTCATATGTAACGTAAAAACGCTGTTTTGCCATAATGCAAAATATAAAGTTTAAATTCTCTATAAAAAATTCCGCGATAGGTTTTACCGTAAAATCCATGCCAGAATATTGACCCCTCGGGCATCAAATTTATGTTAAAAAATTGGCGCTAATAATATTCTGTCATCTATTTTAAATTTTTTATTTATTTATTCAAACAAAAAATTAATAGTCACATTTACCAACATTTTTTATAAATCGATGCAAACAATGTCTTGTGAATCAATTAGTGCAGCGGCAACAATGAATATTTTCATATAAGTGGATGACGGCACGGCACTTAAGGTGGGAGTATTATGACCCGGTTGGGGGGAGTCGCGCCTTCATGAATTATTATATAAATAATTATTTTAAAACAATTTTAGCAATAAAAAAAATATTTAGACTTATTAGATCTGGGTTTACCAATATAACGCATTTTACTAAATTCTTACACTTTCCAATAAAATATAAAAACGTTTTTTTAAACTTTTTCTTTACTAAAATTACTTATCCTTTAGAAAATATGTTTTGGCCTTTTTCTAATTTTTGTTGTGATATTTAATGTTTTTTTGCCCTAAACATACGAAAATTTTCAAGCTTATTGGCACAGTTAAGATCGAACAAATTTTATAAAATTTTTACTAGCACTTTCAAAAAGGATTATTTAATTTTCGAGTTTTGATTTCGAACAGAATTTTCTCCCATACCAACAAATTTTTATTTACAATTTTTGCATTACATGTCAAAAATGTGCGGAATCTGATGTCTGGATAGCATTCATAATTATAAATGCTTTTTTGGCATTACGTCTGTCCCACTTAATATTTAATTTATTAGGCGAGCAAATGCGTTTTGAAGGCATTTTGCTTTGACGACAGCGTCTGCCAGCGCCCAACCATTTATTTAAGTTTAAAAATGGATGCCGTGCCGTGCTAAGAATATTAATAATCAAAATAATACACTCACCTTGGTGATATACATTCATTGGTCAATTCTAAAAATTGCTCTGAAATCGGACAGTTTTGAAAATTATTTCAAATGTTGTGCAGCCCAAAAATTTTGCAAATGCTTTAAACCTCACAAATTTGAGTAAAATTAAGTTTCCAAAATTGGCACAATTAATTAGGATTTCTAACTATTTCGTTGCCACTAAAAAGCATTACATTTTTGCCATTTTTCAATTTTTGAACACAATCACACGGCTCAAAATGCTTAAATCAATTAAGGAAAATAATTAAATTCAAAATTATTTTGTTGCTTGGTCTGTTAGAGTTTTTCCCATTTTTCAATTTTTGAACACAATCACACGGCTCAAAATGCTTAAATCAATTAAGGAAAATAATTAAATTCAAAATTATTTTGTTGATTGGTCTGTTAGAGTGATACCAAATGTCGTACTTATGTGTGCCATAGTTCTATTCAATTAAACCCTTAAGCAAATTTTCCCTTAAAGCACACCTATAAAATATTGGCATTTAGGTAGAAACAGTTAATATTTTAATTAAATTTTTTTTAAATAATTTTTTTTTATAAATCTAAATCTTTCTTAAAAAAATATAAAAATTAACACTACACGAAAGGGACGAAAATCCGATGATCCGATTTCAACACAGTTTAGGCTTGAAATTCCAGGATTTTGACTTCCGATAATTTTGTGATATTGTTTTGATCAAATTCCCAATAAATTCTCGTTTTTTGTTCATAATTTTTTGTACGTTTTTTAATAGAATTTCACACTGGCATAAAGCAATGCGCAGCACAACCCGTACCATTCCGTTCACTGGTGTGCTGCTGCTGCTTCTGGTGCTGTTTATGGCAAAATTTTGCCATTGCGACACAAACTTTCGATTGTCCAATTTTTTGCCGTCCTATAATCGGCTGGCAGCAATTAACCTCGACGATGATCAGCAGCTGCCAGTCGATGAAGATGAAGCAGTAGTTGCCAATGCTGGACGCCTTTTTGCCGACGACGACGATGAACAACCGAAACAAATGCACACCATGAACCAACAAGTTGTGTTACCAGAACGGTAAGTTTTTTATTTATTTTTTAAACATATTTTCTTTTCTTTTTTAATTGTTAATATTTTAATTATGATTCTTCTGTAAATTTTATAACAATTTGATGGAGTTGAGCTTTGTTTTTGGAGTGATTAATTCAAAAATGTGAATTTTATTTATATGGTTTGTATTTTAAAACTGTCCTAAAATTTAAAAAATTTTCGGAAAAATTCACAAAAAATTGGAATTTTTCAGGCCCTGCTACTTTTCGCCGATTCAATGTCTGTTGCGTACCCCTGGCCAGCATGAAGTGTTTGAGAATCATCCCAAATTCAACGTGTTCCGCGCTGATCTTCAGCGTCCGACCATTGATCAGTCAGTGATTGGAGCAAGTCGACAACATCAACAAGTTCGGCGTCATCTGTTAGGCCTAATGGCACGAATTTTACATTTGGATAATTATTAATAATTAGACTCCATTTTATAACCCATAGGTACATAAATAAAATCGCAATTTTGGGGAAAAAATTGTATTATAGTTTTAATAAATTTTTTGAACGATGTTATTCACAAAGATTTTGAACCTTTTTTTATTGAAATTTAAAATATTTTTTTTTAATTTTATAAAATTCTGGGAACTAACAAATAATTTCAGCTTTAGTGTAGTTTTGTGGACAATATAGATTTTAAATTAAAAATTCCTTTAGAATAGCAAAAGTTTGGTGGTGACGCCCAGCAGCTCGGCACGACACAAATTGCAGGCATCCGAAATCGGAAGGCAACGTTTGTTCGGTGGCAATCCATGGAAATTGGGCCTCTGACGGAAGAAAAAAGTTGTGGCAATTTGTACACGTCTTTTGAATAATCAAAATCAATCGTTGCAAAATTCAAATTTTTGAATTAAAAACTGGCATTATGTCGTGTAATAATAAGAAAATGGTAATGGAACTTTTTTGTTATTAATTATTTAAAAAGCGGACACGGACGTTTGAGTGTGGCCGTTTGAGTGTGGCCGTTTGAGTGTAGCCGTTTGAGTGTCGCCGTTTGAGTGTGGCGCCGTTTGAGTGTGGCGCCGTTTGAGTGTGGCCGTTTGAGTATGAAGTCAAAAATAAACCTTTCAGTGCCAATGAATTCAATCTAAAAAAAATCTTGAAACCTAAAAAAATTGTTATAACTAGGGATGCTACTTTTAGGATCGAAAAATCTCAAAATAGGATCGAAAAAATGTTTGTAAAAATAACAATAATAGCTTAAAAAATTTGTTTTTTACATGTAAAAATTATCATTCAGTAGGTCTGTTTGTTAAGGTAAAATATCAACTCGTTTTTTTTGGAAACGAGTTGAATAAAAAAGAATTAAAAATTCAACTCGTTTTTTTTGTAACAAATGTATTTATGATCAAAATCGCGCAGAAACTTAGGCCTAAGCCTAACGAACCCCAAGCCAGGGTGGCTTAGGCCTAAGCCTAACAAACCCCCTAAGCTCAAAACTTTCTTCTTTTTATTCATTCGTAGGAAAATGCGATATTTCAACCAAAAAAGGTAAACCAAAATTGCTTTATAAAGTTTGACACTGAAAGGTCCATTTTTGACTTCACACTCAAACGATCACACTCAAACGGCGGCACTCAAACGGCGCCACACTCAAACGGCGGCACTCAAACGGCGCCACACTCAAACGGCGACACTCAAACGGCCACACTCAAACGGCCACACTCAAACGTACCGCACCGTTTAAAAAGCTGATAGATTTGTGATGATGGGCTTCTTAAATTTTAAAATTTTTTAGCAACGTGTTCATAATAGTTGGAAGGACTTCGCGGTCCGACTCTGCTGGGTTCAGGTCCGGGAGCCAGGTTCTTTTTTTGGCATTTTCCGGATGTTAATAATTCATGCTCGGCCAACCTGAACAAACACTAATAGACGTAATCAATAATAATTTTAAACTATATTTTTTTGACGCAATAATAAATCAATTTCCATCAAAAATAGTGAAAATAAACAAGCAAAGAGACATATAAAAAATTGCATAAATAGGCACTCGCAATTCACCAATTCTACCATTCAATTAAGCATTCTCAAAAATGCACAAAAATTTTTTTCCATTTTTGTTGTCCATTCTGCTTCTTCTGGTCGTCATGATCGCTTATTCGGTTACTGTTGAGGTGATCGAAGACGGCACGCCGGAGAAGGAGGACTTGGCAAAAGGCATTGGCACTGAAGCAAACGGTTCTTTTGGCGGACGATGATGGAAGAATGGAACTGCAATAAGGTGGAGATCAAACCCACCGAAATTGGCGTAACAGACAAAGACGAATTGAGACAAATTTGTGAAAGTTGGAAAGTGAAGGCATTAGCCGCTAATGCATGCCCTCCTAGCGGGGCACTTGAAGGAGCGTCGAGTTCAGCGATTCCAGCAACTATTAAGGCCAATCAATTTAAAGAAAAAGAGAAGCCGCTGTTCCGTGTTGAGCAGGGCGAACTCCAATTAAGCTCAGCAATGGAAGCGATTAAAGCCGCTTACCGCGTTCTGTTCGGGTGGAGAGAAGCTAAAGGGTTTAACACAAATGTAATAAATTTGATTAAAAATAATTTAATTTTTGGGTTTACAAATATTCAGTTTGACTTCGAGAATGAATCGAAATTTTCAAACGCCCGAATGATTTTGTCGAAGGGTAAGCTGAATCAATTGAACTTTGAAGAGAAGGGATCCAAAAATCGCAAAAAAAATTACCTGGACGAATATAAAACAAATGGAAAAAACGTTGGAGAAAGAATAGATAGTTTAATTGCAACAAAGGACATAAAGATAAAAATTAACAAGTTGTTGAACGCGAACAATTTCTTTTTAAAATATTGGGACAACGTTCAAGAGCTTGGATTAGGCCAGTTTTTAAAAAAACATTATTGGCTTTGAGTTGGCACGGGGCCATGGGTTTAAAACTGAAACTTCCCCGGGGGGGGGGGGTTTAAACTAAAACTTCCCCGGGGAGGGGGGGGGGGGTTTAAACTAAAACTTCCCCGGGGGGGGGGGGGGGGGGGGTTAAACTAAAACTTCCCCGGGGGGGGGATTTAAAACTAAAACTTCCCCGGGGGGGGGGGGTAAACTAAAACTTCCCCGGGGGGGGGGGGTAAACTAAAACTTCCCCGGGGGGGGGGGGGGGGGTTTAAACTAAAACTTCCCCGAGGGGGGGGGGGGATTTAAAACTAAAACTTCCCCGGGGGGGGGGGTAAACTAAAACTTCCCCGGGGGGAGGGTTTAAAACTAAAACTTCCCCGGGGGGGGGGGCCATCATTAGTGCACCATTAATAGCCACTTGAGATTTTGGACAAGCGAAAAACAAAAATTATAAAAAAAACAACGTAATATTTTCTTGAATATTTTTCAGATATGGAAATGATATGCAAGGAGGTCAAAATGATAAAAACAGAATATCGCAAAAACAAAAAATTCCAATGTGGGCTAGGCTGGTTATATGATAGAAGAATTTTTGAAAGCATTACAAAGAAAATGAATGAAGAAAAATATGTTGCCAATGTATTCTTTCGTTACAAATATTTGGTTTATGACCCGATGGTGATGACGTATCCAAACAAGTTGGAAGAGTTGGAGCCGGTGCAGGACCCGTGTGAGGAGGCAAAGTTAAAAGTGAAGAAAACTCATCGCTCATTATCATCATCTTCATGGTGTGTGGACAACTCGGCAGGGCAGACAATACGGCAACGAAAAGGTCATCATCATCGGGATGATTAGTGAAAACGATGCGGGAGAGTGGCTGTGATCAGAATGGTAGAGACTGATCAGAATGGTAGAGACTGATCAGAATGGTACTGAAGAGAAAAATGGAAATAATTTCACTTCCTTGACGAGCTTGGCGCTTATCGTTTTGTTGAACGTGTTTTGATTGCTAAGTTGTAAAGCTTTCTTCATGGCATTCTCCATGTATTCGCCTTTCAAAAAACTGCTGGGCTTTACCCCCTTTTGTTGATCACAAATTTATCCATTTCAATAAGCCGCCCACATTGCTTCATCCTGTTCCCTCCCCCCCTTTCCCCAATTCCTTTTTCCATTGGTTGTTGTGCAGAATGGAAGCCTGCGGAATAAACGCTATCTTTAATTGTTAGAGTCGGAGAGTCGGCCACCAATGCCCCCGGGCATCCTCCCCCGACCCTCCCAATTTGGCGTAAATGATAGAAGAACGGTATGTTGGAAAGACGTTCTATATATACAAACACTTGGTTCGTGAACCGATGTTGAATAAGAATCCCGATCTGAAGTTGAAGGCGTTGCAGGACCCGTGTGAGGAGGCAAAGCTCAAAGTGAAGAAAATTGAAGGCACATTATCATCGGAATGATCATTTGCAAAATAGAGTAGGCCGGGACCGGGATTTTTGGAGAAACCCGGGACCGGGATTGAGAAAATTAAAACAAGGATCCTGACAAAAAGAATTTTATTGTATTTATTATGAAAAATTTTCAACTAAATAGCATTTCTGATGATGATTCTTAAGTTTTAAAATTTTTTTAGCAACGTGTATAATAGTTGGAACAGAACCGGACTTCGCGGTCCGACTCTGCCGGGTTCGGGTCCGGGACACAGGTTCTTTTTTGGCCTTTTCCGAATTTAATAATTTCACACTCGGTCAACCTGAGTACCTACTTGAAATTCCTAGTTTTTAATTAAAATTAAAATTCAAAAAACAAAATAATTAAATAATTAAATTGATTTTTAAATGTAAACAAAATAGGTAATTTTATTAGGGCCACAAATTATATGGACAAAAAAAACTCGAAATATGGCCATAAAATATGGATAAAAAATTGCAAAATATGGGCGAAATATAGACGAATTATGGAGAAAATTTTTTTCAAATATAGCAAAAAATGGGCAAATTTTTCTAATTGAAGTAATAAGAGAAATTAAAATTTTTATATGTAAATTAAAGGCATTTCAGAAAAAAATTTTTTGAAAATAAGCAGAATTTTAAAAATTTTTATTTTTTTGGTGGCAGAATTTTTAGTCGCGAAAAGTCAATTTTTAGGGGTGCATTTTTTGAAATTTTTTAAAAAGTCGATCCTTAGGGGTGTATTTTTCGTTTTTATTGCATTTTTGTTAACGAATTTTTGAAAAATGGCAAAATATGGATAAAAAACGCGAAATATGGAAAAATATGGAAAATATGGATTATAAAATGGGCTCTAGAAGCTCCAACCAAAGTTAAAAACAGTTAAAAAACTTCAAATAAAAAAAGCGCATTTTTAAGTAAGATTGTAAGCTTTTCAGGGATTAAACAAATACAAACCACATACTATAAACGTGATCAATAATAATTTTAAACATATTTCTTTGACGCACATAAATAAATCAATTTCCATCAAAAATAGTGAAAATAAACAAGCAAAGAGTCATATGAAAAAAGCATAACTATTAGCAACGAATTCACCAATTCTGACATTCAAATAAGCATTCTCAAAAATGCACCAAAATTTGTTTCCATTTTTGTTGTCCATCCTGCTTCTTCTGATCGTCATGATCGCTTACTCGGTTACTGTTGAGGTGATCGAAGACGGCACTCCGGAGAAGGAGGACTTGGCAAAGGCATTGGCACTAAGCAAACGGTTCTTTTGGCGCACGATGATAGAAAAATGGAGATGCTACGAAATGACGGTCAAACCAAATGAAATTGGCGTAACAGACCAGGTTAAATTGATGCATTTTTGTGACAGTTGGAAAGTGAAGGCATTGGCCACTGATGCCTTCCTGAAAAGTTGGGAGAAACATGAAAAAGCGTCAAGTTCAAGCAGTTCAGCAAATATTCCAAACAATCAAATTAAAGTGGAGAAGCCGCTGTTCCGTGTGGCGGACGGCCGCGAACTCCAATTGAGCTCAGCAATGGAAGCGATTAAAGCCGCTTACCGCGTTCTGTTCGGGTGGAGAGCTACTGAAGGGTTTAACATTAAGGTAATATGATTAAAAAAAATATTTAAAAATAAATTACAAAATTCGTTAACTTTCCTAATGATCATTTTTGGGTTTACAACATTTAGTTCGACTTTGTGAATCAATCCGATTTTTTACATATAAATTATGCCCAAAACATATCGCCAAAGGAGAGTAGTAAGCTGAATCAGTCGGAGTTCGAAGAGGAAATGAAAAATGGCAAAAAATGTCAATACTTGGACGAATATTACAAGAAAAATATAAATTTACGCAAGCCCTTGGTCCATCTTTTGGATATAATAAATAAGGAAAATGAAAAGCAAAAGGAAAAGCAAAAAAAGCAAAAAGGAACATTTAATGAAAAATTAATTGACAAACCAAATGAAATTAAAAGTAACGGCACACGCTTTTTAGAATATTGGGACAGCGTTCTGGAGCTTGGATTAGGCCAGTTTTTTTTCCCAAAAAAAACATCTTCACTTTTAATGGCTTGAGGCTTAATTTTTTCATAAATTTCAGATATGGAAATGATTTGTAAGGAAGTCAAAAATTATGAGAATGTTCATAAGGACGATCCAAATGCGTACAAGCAATTTCTTGATGAAATTTTATGGGCTGTAGGGACAAACAAAACCATACTGATATCCATTATTCGATCTAGAATGGCCAATTCAAAGGAAATGATAAAAGAACGGTATGTTGGAAAGACGTTCTATATATACAAACACTTGGTTCGTGATCCGATGTTGAATAAGAATCTCGATCTGGTGTTTAAGCCGTTGCCGGACCCGTGTGAGGAGGCGAAGCTCAAAGTGAAGAAAATTAAAGACACATTATCATCGGAATGGTCATTTGCAAAATAGAGTAGGCCGGGACCGGGAAAATTAATCAAATCCCGCTCAAAAAAACCCGGACCAATAGTCAAAAATAGGGTTGACAGGGACCGGGATCCCGACCGGGACCGGTCGGAAAATTCCCGGGATCCTGGTCCCGATCCCGGTTCAAAATGTTGATGCCAATCCCGATCCCGGGCTTTCACGGTCCCGGTCAATCCCGGCCCCGATTTCCCCAAAAATCTCGGTCCCGGCCAACTACTTTGATTGAAACGAATATTTTTTTAAATGTAGAAATTTGGCGAATTCAAAATGTTATTTTATTACCTATTCATTAAACAGGGAGCATAAAAGGTAAAGATGCTTACTAATTTTATTTTGTTCTGTTGATTAAATGAAAAATGTTTGGCAAATTGAAATAAAAAACAAAATAATGATGAATTGGCACCATTTATTTGATCAGTGCCCCTGAGCAACCTTATAAAAGCTCACAATAATTCACTAATCTCAAACATTTAATTCCCAAAAATTACTGAAAATCCACCGAAAAAACTTCAACAAAATGTCCCCTCGCCGTTTTGCCGCTGTTTTTCTGTTTATTGCTCTGTTCGCTTTGGTTGGGCTGAACAATGCACAAAAAGGGCCAGAAAATGCGGCCGATGCTGCTGTTGGTGAGCCAAATGAGGCCTCTCCGCTCGTCTTCCGCGCTCTCCGTAAGTTTTTCGGCTTAAAAACTGAAAATGATTAGCTACCGATCATTTATTTATACATTTAATCATGTTTAATTAGTTTAATTAGTATAATTATATTTTATTTCTGTAGGTGAATCTGAGGGGCATGGTGGGGGACATTGCCACCATTGTCCTTGCCATCGACACAATTGCCACCATTGTCCCCACTGCCATGGAAAGAAATGAGCGATGAATGTGCCGAAGCTTAAAGTGATTGGCCAAGCTAATTTTCAGTTCATAAACAATTCGTTAAATTTATTCTGTGTACTTATGAATAAAGATGTTTAAGAGTTTTGATTCGAGAAATTGCTCGCGCTTTTTTGGGTCTCGAGGTCAAATCCAGTCTTGATTTCGTACTCCCGCAAAAATCCGCCAAAAAGTAAATATACTTAAGATTAGTTAATTAAAATATTTAAAAAAATATAATTTGATATAAACGAAAAAAATTTAATTTTAGAAATGGGAATTTGGCGTTTTCATTCGATTACGTGATCAATCAATCAAACATCGAATTGAACTCAACGGGGACATCGCCCATGTGCAATTGTGGAAACCCCTTCAATATATGGTTTTGGCAATCTGTTTTAATTAATTAATATATTATCAAATAAATTATTCGTGTTTAGATGCATATCCATAAATATATCCGGTCCATCCGTGTGTACGGACAAGAAATTGAAACTTTAGACGGATCTGATATTAAAAAAAAGACCCGGATATATCGAGGCCGGGACCAACCTGGAGAAAATAATAATTTTTTGTTCAATTTTAAAGTTTTGATCGAAGTTCTTAACTAGACGCCTGCGGGGGGTCCAACTGATTAGGGTAGGGGGGGGGGGGGGGCTTTACCTTTGGCTTCTGTTCCTAGGGTTTTTCTTTTTTTAATTTTTTGATTGAAATTTTTGTTTCTTTAATTATTATTTTTTATTTATTTAATTTAATTATGGGCCATTGGTCGGGCAAGCCATTTCTGGTGCGGGCAAGCCTTCTTATTGGGCTGGCAAGCTCTTTGTGGGGCTGGCGCGCCTTTTTATTGGGCTGGGCAAGGCCTTTCTGTGTTGGGCAAGCCTTTTCCCCCTTTTCTCACATTCAAATGAAGTTTTGTTTTAATTCAAACTAAATTAAGTTGCTCTCCCCTTAATATTTCTCCAACACAAATGTTCTATGGGGTGTATACTACTGCAAAAAGACGAAAGTGCCCGTTATCTCTCTCGTTACTCTTGGTTCTCTACCCGTATCTCTCCCATTAGCACACTATTTCGTCTTCAAAATTGATCAACCCGTAACTTTGTCAATTCTGATCAGAAAAACTCAAACTTTTTTTTGTTTAGCTCAGCTTTTTAAGCTGCATTTAATTAAATATAAATTATTTTAAAAAACTTAAAATTTCAAAATTTAATTTTTTAAATTTTTCCTTAAAATTGAAAATACCGTAACTTGATCAGTAGTGATCAGAAAAGAACAAACTTTTTTTTGTTCGACTCAGCTCATCAAGCTGAGTCTAAAAAGCTATGAAATCATTGCCTAAGGCAAAATTCGAACTTTTCATTTTTTGACCCCAAGCAAATTTAAGGCATAAATTGTTAGACCCCCCTTTTCGAACCTCAACCCGAACCAACCCGGGCAAGTGATATATCATTTTTAAGCCCAAACCCTGGCGCACCTCCTCCCACAAAATCAAGTCGTTCTTCAACCAAAAAATTTTCACCATAAAAGTTGGCGCGAAAAAAAATAATTTTTTCAAACTTTGACACCCCATTTCAACCCCAAGTCTAACTCTTACATACCCAACCAAGAAACATTTTTTATAGCTTATTAGGACCCCAACTTATAATTAACCACCCCCAACCCGATCCGAGCAAACCCCAGCGTTTTTGTGAATTTCTCCCAAAACAGCCAAAAAAAAGTCCGATTTTTCGACTTTTTGTCCGCAGCATAACTCTATCTCAAGTTAGACTTACCCCCACAAATAATATACCATTCGAACCCAAATTTTGTCTAGTTGTGCCCTTTCTCCAAACCCAACCCACCAAATGCATGCTTTAAACCACTTTTGCTCCTCCAACTGCAACATAGTAGGCAAAAAAGGGCTGCGATTTGAGGGGCGTTAGACTTTTCGACCCTTGGTAGGTCGAAATTCAAAATTCTTTCAACATTGGTTTGTGCTAACCCTGGAACTTTATCTTGTTGCAAATTTTCAGCCAAATCTAAGCACAATCTCGGTCCCGGCCAACTACTTTGATTGAAACAAATATTTTTTTAAATGTGGAAATTTAGCGAATTCAAAATGTTATTTTATTACCTATTCATTAAACAGGGAGCATAAAAGGTAAAAATGCTTACTAATTTTATTTTGTTCTGTTGATTAAATGAAAATGTTTGGCAAATTGAAATAAAAAACAAAATAATGATGAATTGGCACCATTTATTTGATCAGTGCCCCTGAGCAACCTTATAAAAGCTCACAATAATTCACTAATCTCAAACATTTAATTCCCAAAAATTACTGAAAATCCACCAAAAAAACTTCAACAAAATGTCCCCTTGCCGTTTTGCCGCTGTTTTTTTGTTTATTGCTCTGTTCGCTTTGGTTGGGCTGAACAATGCACAAAAAGGGCCAGAAAATGCGGCCGATGCTGTTGGTGAGCCAAACGAAGCCTCTCCGCTCGTTTTCCGCGCTCTCCGTAAGTTTTTCGGCTTAAAAACTGAAAATGATTAGCTACCGATCATTTATTTATACATTTAATCATGTTTAATTAGTTTAATTAGTATAATTATATTTTATTTCTGTAGGTGAATCTGAGGGGCATGGTGGGGGACATTGCCACCATTGTCCTTGCCATCGACACAATTGCCACCATTGTCCCCACTGCCATGGAAAGAAATGAGCGATGAATGTGCCGAAGCTTAAAGTGATTGGCCAAGCTAATTTTCAGTTCATAAACAATTCGTTAAATTTATTCTGTGTACTTATGAATAAAGATGTTTAAGAGTTTTGATTCGAGAAATTGCTCGCGCTTTTTTGGGTCTCGAGGTCAAATCCAGTCTTGATTTCGTACTCCCGCAAAAATCCGCCAAAAAGTAAATATACTTAAGATTAGTTAATTAAAATATTTAAAAAAATATAATTTGATATAAACGAAAAAAATTTAATTTTAGAAATGGGAATTTGGCGTTTTCATTCGATTACGTGATCAATCAATCAAACATCGAATTGAACTCAACGGGGACATCGCCCATGTGCAATTGTGGAAACCCCTTCAATATATGGTTTTGGCAATCTGTTTTAATTAATTATATATTATCAAATAAATTATTCGTGTTTAGATGCATATCCATAAATATATCCGGTCCATCCGTGTGTACGGACAAGAAATTGAAACTTTAGACGGATCTGATATTAAAAAAAAGACCCGGATATATCGAGGCCGGGACCAACCTGGAGAAAATAATAATTTTTTGTTCAATTTTAAAGTTTTGATCGAAGTTCTTAACTAGACGCCTGCGGGGGGTCCAACTGATTAGGGTAGGGGGGGGGGGGGGGCTTTACCTTTGGCTTCTGTTCCTAGGGTTTTTCTTTTTTTAATTTTTTGATTGAAATTTTTGTTTCTTTAATTATTATTTTTTATTTATTTAATTTAATTATGGGCCATTGGTCGGGCAAGCCATTTCTGGTGCGGGCAAGCCTTCTTATTGGGCTGGCAAGCTCTTTGTGGGGCTGGCGCGCCTTTTTATTGGGCTGGGCAAGGCCTTTCTGTGTTGGGCAAGCCTTTTCCCCCTTTTCTCACATTCAAATGAAGTTTTGTTTTAATTCAAACTAAATTAAGTTGCTCTCCCCTTAATATTTCTCCAACACAAATGTTCTATGGGGTGTATACTACTGCAAAAAGACGAAAGTGCCCGTTATCTCTCTCGTTACTCTTGGTTCTCTACCCGTATCTCTCCCATTAGCACACTATTTCGTCTTCAAAATTGATCAACCCGTAACTTTGTCAATTCTGATCAGAAAAACTCAAACTTTTTTTTGTTTAGCTCAGCTTTTTAAGCTGCATTTAATTAAATATAAATTATTTTAAAAAACTTAAAATTTCAAAATTTAATTTTTTAAATTTTTCCTTAAAATTGAAAATACCGTAACTTGATCAGTAGTGATCAGAAAAGAACAAACTTTTTTTTGTTCGACTCAGCTCATCAAGCTGAGTCTAAAAAGCTATGAAATCATTGCCTAAGGCAAAATTCGAACTTTTCATTTTTTGACCCCAAGCAAATTTAAGGCATAAATTGTTAGACCCCCCTTTTCGAACCTCAACCCGAACCAACCCGGGCAAGTGATATATCATTTTTAAGCCCAAACCCTGGCGCACCTCCTCCCACAAAATCAAGTCGTTCTTCAACCAAAAAATTTTCACCATAAAAGTTGGCGCGAAAAAAAATAATTTTTTCAAACTTTGACACCCCATTTCAACCCCAAGTCTAACTCTTACATACCCAACCAAGAAACATTTTTTATAGCTTATTAGGACCCCAACTTATAATTAACCACCCCCAACCCGATCCGAGCAAACCCCAGCGTTTTTGTGAATTTCTCCCAAAACAGCCAAAAAAAAGTCCGATTTTTCGACTTTTTGTCCGCAGCATAACTCTATCTCAAGTTAGACTTACCCCCACAAATAATATACCATTCGAACCCAAATTTTGTCTAGTTGTGCCCTTTCTCCAAACCCAACCCACCAAATGCATGCTTTAAACCACTTTTGCTCCTCCAACTGCAACATAGTAGGCAAAAAAGGGCTGCGATTTGAGGGGCGTTAGACTTTTCGACCCTTGGTAGGTCGAAATTCAAAATTCTTTCAACATTGGTTTGTGCTAACCCTGGAACTTTATCTTGTTGCAAATTTTCAGCCAAATCTAAGCACACATCTCCAAAATTATAGAATTTCCCCCGGCACCTAAAAGAGAATTTCCCTTTTGTAAAAATATGGATCAAATCATTCTTTAAAAGAGTTTTTTTCTAACCCCATAAACAAAGGCTGCACGTATCAAACAAAAAATTGAGGGCTCATTATTAGGGTCCGGATTTTTAGGGTTTTACATTTTTTTATTGCGGATAGGGTTTGACGAGAGAAGCCCAAAAATAGCATTCATTTCGAAAAATTTTTGAATTAGAGCGTCTTTTTAGTCCCTAAAAATCCCTATTTCGGCCTTTTTGAGAATAAATCCCTATTTCGCTGTTTTTGCGTTTTTAGACCCTATTTTGGCACTTTTGCCCAAAATTTCTTACGAAAAATGCAATATTTTAGGCATTTTTCCAAAAATTTCTTAAGAAAAATGCAAAAAAAAAAGGAGAAAATCTACCCCTAAAAGTCAAAAATTTTTTTTACACTAAAAATGCATCCCTAAAAAATGACTTTTTCTTTGACCAAAAATCCACTCCCAAAGATCGACATTCTCCCGAAAATTTTTTATTTGATTTTTTTATAAAAGTTTCAAAAAGGTGTGAAAAATTATATTTACAATTACAAGAAGAACATAATAAAGACTGATGGATTTTAAAGGTTTTAACGCAAAAATTGACCGTATTTAGTCAGTTTTAGCACCTTTTTTAGTCCCTATTTTGCCACTTTTTGGGGTTTTTAGTCCCTATTTTGGGGTTTTTTAGTCCCTATTTTGGGGTTTTTTAGTCCCTATATGCCCCTTTTTCACGTTTTTTAGTCCCTAAAAATCCGGACCCTACTCATTATTATCGGAATGATCATTTGCAAAATAGCGTAGGCCGGGATCAGGATTTAATTCCCGGGTTTTGGATCCCGGCCCCGATTCCGGTTCAAAATGTTGGTGTCGATCCCAATCTCGGCTTTCACGGTCCCGGTCAATCCCGGCCCCGATTCTTCCCAAAAATCTCGGTCCCGGCCAATTCTAGTCAAAAACAAAGATTTGTCAAAGCGGGATTTATAAGTGGGAAATTCAGTCCCAAAATTGGTTTGCCTATTTTGGTGTGATTTTTTTGCTTTAATTCTTTGGGATACAATTCTTTGCCGAACAAACGTAAAGTGTCAGGTTACTAGGTTTTTTACAAAATATCCAGGAAAATTTTAGAGGAATTGAATTTTGGTCTCGACAAGGAATTTTTTTTGAATTGTTCGGGATTTGGTCGGGATCCCTTCCGAGCATTCTCCAAAAATTTGTTTAATTGTTTTTTTACTTGGACAAAGTGCCGACAACTTGGACAAAGTGTCTAAAACGGGCTTGCCCGGTGCGGGAACAGGCGAACACGCGTAATTTGAATTTTGAACGAGTGATTTTTATTTACCGAAATTTTTTAAATTATTTTTTGAAACTTTTTACAAAAAAATAAAATTTAACACTCCACGGAAGGGACGGAATTCCGAATTCGACTTCAGAAAATTTTGGTGAATATGCTATGAAATTACGATCGGACCATTAATGAATTGCGAAACTCGGCCAACCCGGGTTATTTATATGTTTATTTATGAATTTCTTGTCTGCCAATTGATTTAAACAAAAACCAAATACATTTAATCCCAAATTTAATTTATACAAATTGGTTTTTAAATGTAAACAAAATAATTATAAAGTCAAAGTTTTAAATGAAACATATAATTAATTATAAAGTACAAAGTGATGTGATTTGTTTAGCCACAGTCTTTTGGTGAAATAATAAAAGGAAAAACATTTAAAAAAATAAAAATAAAATAAATTAATGTTTAAAATAACAATGCATTAAAATGTACAGAACGAAGGCACTTTTTGGTGAAGCCATTTTGGGAAGCATTTATTGATTTAAAAAAGTAGATATCGGAATGAACTTTTTGAAAAACATTTTTAGTAAAATATATCAAAAATTCAAACTCTAATATCTACTTAATAAAATTCGGGACTAGTGAGCTGAACTGTCGACTTTTGCAAAAAAAAATTTCAGAAATCCTTGGCATTTTCAAAAAAATTTAATTTTAAAGAAAACCTGAAAATTTTTTTGCAAAAAATCGTCAGCCTCAGTTGGAGCACAACATTTTTTGAATTTGTTTCTCGATTAGAGAGCAAGTAAATTTGTGTGAGTGTGGTCAAATAAAAGTGGTAAAAGTTAAAATTAAAAATTAATAATAAAAATATTTTTAAAAGAAAAATAGAAAAAAAACAAATGATGTCAATGGCAGGAAGACAATTTTTTGTAAACTTTAAAAAAGAAATTTAAATATTTCGAGGATTTCAAAAAAAAAAAATTCTTCCTGACATTTAATTTAAGAAAAAAAGAAATGGAAAAAGACGGACGGACAGATGTATAATGTACACGGAATCACAGTTTTCACGCTTCATTTTTGTGTGCTTTTGTACACAAACGGTGTGTTTTTTGTATGCGGTATGTTTTGCTTTGGTAGTGGTAACGGAATGGATACGGTAATGAAAATGTATATGTGTACTGTACGCCCAAAATTACTGTAATTGTAAAAATACAAAAAAACAATCGTTTCGAAAAAAAGTTCAATGCAATTTGCTGAGTTAGCTTTTTGATCAGATTTTACTGTTATTTTGGGTGCACAAATATCATAAATAAATTTCAAATAAGCGGTAGAAGAAAAAAAATGTAAAAAAAATAATAATAAAAATAATTATAATGAAAAACAATTGATATGTCTTCTTGGGGTAATTCATTGGGTCTCCTCTCTCATTAGGTAATTTGGTAAAATTTAGGGGCTACAGTAAATAAAAATAAAAATCATTCGGGTATACGGTAGTAGTGTGTTACAGAAAATTACGATATAGCACAGTATATGTACACCTTTTTGGTACTATCACAGCGCCTTCGATCACTTTGTGCGTGCTCTACTGTTGTTGTTGTTGTTTTGTTGTTGTGAAAAATGGAAAAAAGAGCGGATTTGGCCCCGGGGGAAAATGAATTTTAAAAAAATGGGGGAATTGGCAAGGCACAAAAGGTTTCCTAACAAGACCATAGCCACTCTTTTTCGCGGTGTTTTTTTACATAAAAAAAATTTATGGAATGGAAATTTTTTTTTAAATATTCCAAGAATTAGAGGCACACGTTTTTCTTATCTTTCCGACAGATCTTTGCGACCCAATTTTGATGTGAAATTCCCATTCCATCAGACTAAACAAAAATGGGTGGTCTAGAAAAAGGTATAAAGAATGAATTAAAAATAAAAAAACAAAAAAATAAAATTTAGAATCGTTTAAATAAATAAATAAATAAAAGTGAAAGATTTGCATTCTGAAAAAAAGGCAAAATTCGGTTTTTGAAGGCAAAATTTACATAATTTCAGGCGGAAACTGCAGCAATTTGTGGTGGTAAAAAAATGTAAATGAATAAAAAACAACGAATTTTTGGTGGACGGGGACGGGACGGACAGACGACCCTCGGAGTGAGACAGACGACGCCCGGAGGGCCAATGGATGCCGACATTATGAGCCTGCTTTAAATCAGGCATTTTAAAGGAAAAACCGTTTTTAGTGTTGTCCATTAAAAGCCGATGAAACTGAGGACTACATTAGGTCCTTAATGAACCCACACGTGTTCAATGTTCATCGTCGAAAAATTGATTCAAAAACCAGAAAAAGTCTAAAAATTTTCTTGAACCCCCCCCCCATACTTTAAGTGTCGAGACTCTCGAAAACTCCCACTAAAAATGTCCTCAAATTCGTAATTGATTTGAATTCAAAGGGCTGATCTTAAACAATGTCCTCGAATTCTTCTAAAACCCCAAATTTTGTGGCATGTCCGAAAATTTTTAGTCTTTTTTTTTGAACCCCTAACAAAGAAAAACTCAATGAAATATATTTTAGTTATAAAACCATTAGAATCAAAACTCACCATGAAACTGTGCACAATCGTTCTCTCTGCTAAGCTTCCAGGTGCATTCCTTTAGCTTTTTTGAGCAGCGCGGTTGATGGCCTGACAAATAAATTTTGTTTAAATTTAAAAATGTGAAAATTTAAAAAACCCACCATATTTTTTAGGCCAATCTTGCCGTCCCCGTGTTCGACTCTTCCGGCTATGTCGCCGTCCCGCTCCAATCCGTCGTTTTTTGTAAAAGTGCCAAGTTGAGACAGCAAAATTCGACCGCCATGCCCGTTCTTATCCAACATTTTCAAGATGTTTTCTGGCCTGCCACCTCTTTTCAGAGGGTTCAATTGCCCATTTTTCGGTCCGAATCTATAACATATGCTCCAGTTTAAATATTTAAATGGCATTTTTGGCAAAATTGGTAAGGACGAGCAAGAAATGTCGGACATTATTCGGTTTTGCGCTACTAAATGTATGCTTAACGACTGATTAGCCCAATTTTTAGAAGCATTTTACCTCCAAAAAGCGGAATAAATTTTAATAAATATGCATTTAAAAGTGCATCATTTTTCGCGGAATTTGATTAGGATGGTTAGTGGGGGGGGGGGGGTGGGTGGGTGGGTGAATGGTGGTGGGCGAGTTGGGGTGGGCAAATTGATGATATGAATCTGTATCATATAACGACGGCCGATTGGGGGGGGGGGGGATTGGGGGGGGGCGTCGATGTCATATAAAAACAATTATAAACATTCATTGGAATTGGCGAGCGATGAAAATGGACAGAAATTGAGGGCACAAATGGGCTCCAAACAGCCAGAGAATGAATGTGAATCGGTAGAGATTTATGATCCGACTTCCGGGAAAATGTAATGATGAGCATTAAAATGGTTAATAAATATAGCTTTATTTGTTATTTTAATAGCATTTTGAAATAGTGATGTAAATTGTATTTTTACAATTTTTGTTAGTGTTTATGCGGTAAAAACCGTAAACCATATAATTACCGTAAAAATACCGTACCATAAAGGAACTTTAAGAAAATTTGATTAAATTTAAAAAATAATTACTAGATTCTTTCCATTAAACTAAATAAAAATTTTAGAGACCAGCCAAAATAAAACGGGTTTACATATCAAAAAAACAATATTTTTTATTTTGGGATTTACCTGGCCCCTGTCAGAGCCTAAAAATTTGTTGCTGGAAAAATCACGGATTTATCAAAAACTCGTGTTTGGTCCCAAGAAAGTCTCAATTTACGACTTTTTGAAGTCGTATTTTTAATTTCCGAAAAATTTTAAGGCCTCGCTTCCGATTTGCGAAAATTTGAGCTCCTCAGAATTCTGATTTCCAAAATTTTAAGGGCTCGGAATTTCGATTTATTTTGAAGCCTCGGTTCCGAATTTCCGGTCGTTGGCGCCCATCCCTGATGTGCACCGCACCATCAACGCCAAAACCACTTCACTTTGTTGTGGATGAATTTGAAAGAACGTGGATTATTAAATAGAAAATTGTTGAAGAGCTTTCCCCCCCCCCCAAGCGCTCAACAATTCATTCATTCATCATCTGCCAGCAAAACATACAAATACCCCTCCACGCCACCCCCCCCCCGACTAATCATTCCCCCCCCCCCCCCCCCCCCCCCCTCAATAAGCGCGTCGATCGCCACGTCGACAGAGCGGCGCTGGGGGGGGGGGGGGGAATGGAAAGATTATGCTGGGGAAACGAGCGAATTAGGACGGCTGGAAATGGACGGATTGATGAATGATGAATGAATGAATATGCGTGAAGAGAGTCCGGGAGGCTGGCGCCACGCTCGCGATACGTTAAATTTGAGGAAAACATAAAAAAATCTGAGAAATTTTCAACTTTTCTGGTGTTTAAAGGATCAGAAATTGAATTTTTTTCCGCGCTTTACATAAAACTAAGTTTTTTTTTTGCATTTTAATTCAAAAAATATCGAAATTTTTGGCTAAAAATTGACACAACGGCGGCTGAATTGAACAACAGAGGTATCAAAATTAAATTTAAAATGAATCTGTTAAAAGTGAAAAAGCATTATTTTTGTTATTCAAACAAAATTGCACATTTCTGTAAAATATGCATTGATGATCAGCGTCAGCCATCCATCCCACCGCCTTTCATTTATTCCATTCATTTTCTGTCCATGCGATCGATTCCCGTCATATTATGTATTTGTAGGTTTGTACCAACCGCAAAATGCGTTTAGCGAAAGAGGGGAGAGGGGGGGGGGGAAGCGGGAGGGCTAAAAGGGGGGTAAAATTGGTATTGAAAGGACGAGATTGGTCGGTCGAGAGTGGAGAAGAAGGAAAACGGACGATGAATTGTCGTGTCGAGAGTGAACAGAAGAAGAAATTGGGGGGGGGGGGGGGGATGTGAAGAAATTGATCAAATTAAAGAGAAAAAGTGCTGGAGGGGTAAAACGCAATTTTCCGACTCCTTTGACTTCTCTGCTGGTGTTCAACGACCCCACAGTCAAAGTACAGCTCCAACTCTGTGCCTGACTGACTAAGGGAGTTGAGCGAACGTCACAAGTTTGAGCAGCAGAAGTCGGAAGTTTTTTCCCAGGCACTGGTGAAGAAACAAGCAATAAATGTGTTCAGATTCAAATTGGTCAAGAGTGAGTGAAGGGGAAGACGAGATTGGTTCGTCGAGAGCGAGGAGGCGGGGGCGGCGGATGGGCGTGAACAAAGACACGACTGTCGGGAGGGAGGGAATTGATTGTGGGAATGTAAAGATTAAATTGGAGGAGTTGTACAAAACAGGGAAAACGGGAAAAGTGAGGGGTGGGGGTGGGGCTGAGAATGAAAGTACATCACTGATAAAACGACAGAATGAAGCGGCGGTGATCGCTTAGATCAGCGATCAAAAAAAACAAACATTGTTTCTCAAAAGGTGCGGGAATGGACAGAAAAGATTGTGGAAGTCGAGGTCGTCGGTTAGCGCTATACAATTTACGATTTTAGAACCATGGCATTTTGAATTTTTCGATTTTCCAACAATTTTCATTGTTTTGAGTTTTGTTTCAAGCACGAGCCCGAGTTTTGTGCAGTCTCTAATGACGAAGTCGAGATTTACTACGGGAGAAAAATCACAAAAATAACGAATTTTTGCTGTTTTTTGGATTATAAATTCTTTGGTTGGCGAATCTGATCACACTGATCAGAGTTAACTTTAGTTATTATAACTCTGCAGATTGTGAACCTTTATAAGATAATAATAATAATAATAACAACAACAACTTGTTTGGGCCTTTTTTCTTTTACATCTGAGGTAGAGAGAGGAGACCCAATGGCATTTGCTTAAATCTCGAATCCGATCAGCAAGATTTGGATCTCCTAATCCACCTTTCTCGGCATAATTGATCAACTTTTCCATTTGTCAAACTTCCTTTTGCGCCACTCAACGCTGGCTTTTCTCTCTTTTAGCGTTTGCTGACATCCGCCCAAATTTGCCGGCAAAGGCCATCGCCCGACTGCATCTTTGGGGGAAAGGGGAGAGGGGCTCCAAAGGTAAAAACTTTTTGGGGGCGACGATCTCGACGATGAGAGGGTTGGGGAAGGTCAAGAGTGCGTTGGGGGGGGAGGGCATTGGATGATGATGGAAAGAATTGAGAATACTATGCCGTTCCCGAAGTGGAATTTAGAAAAATATGCCATTCCCGAAGTGGAATTTAGAAAAATATGCCGTTCCCGAAATAAAATTTAGAAAAATATGCCGTTCCCGAAATAAGATTTAGAAAATTCTATATTTTTAAAGGTTTAAAGAATTGAGAAGATTATGCTATTCCCGAAGTGGAATTTAGAAAAATATGCCATTCCCAAATGGGATTTAGAAAATTCTATATTTTTTAAAGGTTTAAAAATGTTAAACTAAAAATTACATAAGTATTTGTACAAAAGCAAAAAAATTTTTTTAAATAAAAAAATCATTTTAATTTAAAATGCTTTTTATTATAAGCGAAAAATGTAAAATTAGTGAACTTTCTTTGTTTTTTGACATGCCTAACACGAATCCTTGTAACTCCAGCCAGACCCAAATGCTAAAAATAAAAATTAGATTTTTTGGTTCGAATCTGTGATAATAAATCGGGGAAAAAAAGAAGTTAGATTCGTGTTTGAATGATCAAACAACATAGAATGGCCTTAACCTAATTTGAATTTTTTCGGATCTGATCATTTATTTAGTAACCAAAATTTAATATTTTCTAAATTTTGGAAGTACATCCGAATTTTAAATATTTATTTTTTATTAAAAATTCTAAAGTTATTAACATATTTGTGAAGCTTGACAATGCAACATTTTAGGTTTAGGGGTATAATAATATGTGCTGGGCGGACCACTCTGGAAGTGGAGAGGAAGAAGTGGGGAGATTTGTTCAGCCGGGGGGGGGGGGATTTTGGTGGATGCAAAATTGGGGATTGGATGAATGGGAATGACGACGACGGAGTGAGTGTGTGGAAAGTGTACGGTAGATCGCCCCTCAAGGGTTCTCTTCCACTCGACTCAACCAAACCCCCTGAGGGCAAATTGGGTGGTCAAATTACCTCCGATTTAATTTTCGCGCACCAAAAAATTTGGGCTAATCACACTGCTCAATTTGAGCGACACAAGTTTCAGTTGGGAGGGAGGCAATCGTCGAATGTTCGTTTGTTTATTAATGAAAATTGCCAAAAAAAAATAGCAAATTGCGCAAAATTCAATAAAAATATTTGATTTATGACTGACTAGGTGTAATTTAGATGACTAAAATGGAAAATCAGTTATTCATTTAACAGTTTCTAGCAGACAATTCCGATTTTTTACGGCAAAATGCCAAAATTGTGCACCTGGAGTAATTGAAAATAACAAAGCATATATATTAATTTTTTGTAAAATTAATAAAAAAAAAACTCTACATGAATTTTGGCACTAATAGTTATTTAAAAATAATTAATATTTATTATAAATTGTATTAGCAATTTTATAAAAACAAAAAAAAAGTGTAAGTTTTTGTCAAATTATGCCAGCTCCGCTAGGACAAACCAATAAAACAGTGTTTTATTGGGTGACCTGCGCAAAATCCTTCTCCCCCCCCCCCCCCCCCCCCCCCTCCCGCGCAGCAGCAGCCAATTTAATTGATTTGGTGGCGCCAATAAAACGGGCAAATTTGGTGGCATTGATGAATGAAGTCAGACAGAGAGATTGGCAATAAAATGGGAAACGCGGCAGCGGTAATCAGCTCAGTTTGATCTCCATAGATTGGATCCCCCCAGTGTCCTTGATTCATATTCGGATCAAAAGATTGTGATCAGAATGCTTGAATTCAATAAATCTTTGACCACCAACAATTGGATTAACTCAAAATATTCGTAAAGTTCAAACTCTGAAACAAAATTTGAACGATAACCGGATTGGTGGACCACCAGAATGCTCAAATACAATCAAACTTGATCAGTCAACGGATTTTGGCAAAAAATCCGATCGATCGCTGGTTTAGGGACTGAATTCTGTGTTTAACTTTTTCGAATTTTTTCTATAAGTTGAAGAGATATGCTTTGCCCATATTCTGATCATAAAATCAAGTTCATAAATATTTTTGATCAGTCACAGAACCTGTGATGGGGGGCAACAAATACACATATAACGAGTTTAGTTTGTGTAGCGGCTGGGTTTAAATGGAGAGGATTTGGTTGTCAGAGGCCAAAGATCTGATCAAGCCTGAATAGAGAGGTAGCTGCTAGCTGTTCTATTTCTGATCAAATCACAAAAAAAGACAACCCAAAATAATTCGTTAATTCTTTGTGGGCTGATCTCGGTCGTCCATTAAATGAAAAAAATGTTTTTTTTTTGAAACATTTTGCTGATCCCGCCCCCAACTCTGCACATCGGATCGGATCGGCTGGTTGTTTGTGTCCCCCCCCCCCCCTTCTGCCCTTGCCGTCTTCACTGTCGAGAGTATTTGCACAGTCCGACCAACGATTTGGGCGGGGGCAATCACAGACCGGGACGGACGGTCACCCCCTCCCGCCTCCCGCCCATCACCAACCAAATCGCATTGTGGCGCGATGGAGGTGTACACAAAGCGATTTGAGGGAGTATTTTGGGAGTGTCCCCTCTCCCCCCCCCCCCCCCTGGTCCCGCCTTCTTCCATCAGCAGGCAGAGTGTTCAAACGGATGGGATGAAAAGGAATGGGGGGGGGGGGAATGGAAGAATAGAATTTTGGTGAATGAATGGAATGAATGCACCAGTCGGTGCCATCACTTCTTCCCCCCCCCCAAAATTCCTATTCATAATTCTCATATTCGTCGTCGTCGTCATCGTCGTGGTGGTGGTGGTTGTGGGCAGACCAGACAGTCTCCCCCCCCCCCCCCCCCCATCCCCCACACACAGCCCCCCCCCCCCCCCCCGAGCGGCGATTTTTTTGTTGTTGCCCATCAACGACGACGACGAGGAGGAGATGGAGGTGGACGACGACCGAGAGAGTGAGAGGTGCGCAAACAAAAAAATTTTAGGGGTTGAGGTCGGAGTTGGGGGGGGGGGGGGGGGGGGGAATGGAAATGGACGGGATGGAAATGATGATGATGATTGGGGGTGGCTGAATGGACGATCGTCTGTCTGGCGGCGTTCGAGAGCCGCGCAGACGACAGGACACCGGCAGCGGCGGCGGTGGTGGTGGTGGTTCGTAAAACGAATGGGGGGGGGGGGGGAAGAACCATGGAGAAAATTGTGACAAATTAGGGGGGGGGGGTGAGGGGTTGGTAGATGGATTTTCAACAATTTTTTGAGAAATTTGCAATTTGTAAACGGTGTTTTGTCGCTTAGTTGGCCACAATGGTAGATTGGTTTTACAAATTAGGAAGTTGTGCGCCGCGAGTAGTCCGCGATTCAATCTGAGCGATTCAGTCTGAACATTGACAGTGCGTGACAAAATTTCACATATAAATCATAAAATAAAATAAACATTTAAAATTGCTTAAAGCATCCATCCATCGTTTCGCCATCTCCAGAGCCACGCAACAGACCAAATAACACCAGCAAAATTTTTAGCGTTGTTTTTTGCGGCACTAAAAAATCCCTTTTTTTAAAGAGGGTGCGGATTCGACCGGCGCCGATAGGCGCTGGCGTGAAAAATTTTGGTAGATTTTAACGATCTTGTTAAGTAAATCATTAGAATTTCAAAATTTTGGCGAATTAAAAAATTGCTAGAAGGGGCGCCTCTACCCAGCCGACCCCCCCCCCCCCCCAAATTATGGATCCGTCTGAATGCAAATTTTAACAAATTGAAATTTGCTTACAAAAAAAGCCGAGGCCGCCAAAAAAAAATGCAATTAGTGGCACTTTAATCGAGCTACTCCTTCTCCAAGATGATGAGCAGTGAGCTAATGACAAGTCGGTGAGTGAGTGGAGTGACCTTGCCGCCAACCCCCCCCCCCCCTCCTCCATGAATGAATGGACCAATAATTTATGTACTTTTATGTATCTCGGGCCAATTAACTTTGACCATTCATCAGCGAAACTTCGAAATTTGGTTTTTATTAAATGGTGAAATGAATTTGCATTAAATATAATATTCAGGAATTGAATTTATTTTTCTTTTAAATACATATGCACACATACAATCAGAATTGAAGAATTAGAATTGTTGTTTGATTGAATACATATGTAGTTATTGCTTTTTCATGTTTCATTATAACGTTTTCCAATTGTTGTTTGATTGAATACATAGTTTTTGCTTTTTGACGTTTCATTATAACGTTTTCCAAAAATGTAAAACCAATTTCTTTAAATATTTAAACAACTTTTGAATAAAGCACAACAAGCAAGCAACATTTAAACAAATGAATTGGTCTCTGATGTGTTTACGTTTTTATTTTTGAATACATAGTTTTTGTTTTTTCACGTTTCATTATAACATTTTCCAAAAATGTAAAACCAACTTTTTTTAAATATAAACAATTTTTGAATAAAGCACAAGCAGCAAGCAACATTTAAACAAATGAATTTGGTCTCTGATGTGTTTACGTTTTTTATTTTGCTCAACCCGTCCACATTTTGTCTCCGCTTTCGATCGATTTTATTCGTAAATATTTCATTCCATTCGCTTTTGCCTCCTAGGCTATAAAAACAACAACCCAATGCATTCTTCCAGTTTTACCTTTTCTATTTGCTACATTTCGCCTTCATTTCACATCTTTTAAAATTTATTTATTTAAAAATATAAAATTTGTTAAAATTAATGGAAAATATGTATCCTATGATCCAGAGTCAAAATCACACAAATCAGAATAACATTTATAGGTTTTCTTAAAAGCTGAAAACGAATGGAACAGCGCGCTTCAACTTAAGCCAAAAATATCGTTATTGACAATTTTTAAATGGTTTAAAAATGATACATATTTAACAAATTAATGTTTTTAACACATTTAAATGTTGCACCATTTACGAAGCTAAAGTATAAAAATTGTTACCTAATTAAGATTTAGCAATGTTGTGCTACGATCATCACACCAAAACTTGTTGCTGTTTTAACGTGCAAAAGGCAATTTAAATAAAATTATTTAAATAATTAAATTAAAGTCGATTTGTGTAAATCATTTCAAAAAGTGGGAGTTTTTTTTTAATTTAAATTTAATTTTGAATTAAAATAAAACAAATTGCAGTGCGCCTTCACTTTTGCCCTCATCGGCTTTGTGTTCAATTTAATGGCGTTAATTCCAATATTTTTACCATATTGGCCCACGTCACAGGAAATTCAGAGCCTTTCTGTTGGCAAAACGTTTGTGAGTGTTTGATAAACAAATAAAAATTTATTTATAATTATATTTTTATTCAAAAAGCATTTTGCCATCTGTGCTCTGATGTTTCTGTCCATTTTATTTGCTTACAAATTACGCAAAGCTTGGCTCTACAAACCGTACCTCATTTACATGGTAAACATGTTAATTATCGTTTATAAATATAACAATATTGAATTTAATTAATATTTAAAATTAAATATGGTTTTATTGGGCACCAATTGTAAAAGACAATTTTTTTCTCATTCTATAATAATTAAATGACTGTTTTTCAAATAAATTAACATTATAAATATTTATTAAGCATTAATAAATACTTCATTTCTTAGTATCAATCCAAATGAATTTATAATTATTTTATTAAATATGTATTAATTAAAATGAAATTTATAATTATTTTTATTAAAATATAAATTTTACTTTGTAGGGAGTTGCGCTGGCCCTTTTCAATTATTGGTTGTTTAACCTATTTGTACTTTCTGATCGCCGACCCCCAATCGCTGCTTGACGAACACTGGCGAAAGGAACATCCGGGCAAAGCAATGGCCGATTCTGGTCATAAATTTTTAGCGCAATTCTTTTGAACTATTAGATTGCTTTTTTATTTTAAATTAATTCTTAATTTATAAAAAAGTGCCGGGCTTTTTTAGGCTTATAACTTTTTTTTTCTACCTTTCGTGAATTGTGATTTATGCTATTTTCTGGTGACTTCCGAGCGGCCCTATTTATAAATTTTGAAAATTTTTGGAAGGCCCGTTGTTGAACTTTAGTTTTTAAATTTACAATTTTTAAAATTCAATTATATTGTAGATTGAAATTTAGTTTTTAAATTTACAATTTTTAAAATTCAATAATATTTTAGATTGAAATTTAGTTTTTAAATTTACAATTTTTAAAATTCAATTATATTGTAGATTGAAATTTAGTTTTTAAATTTACAATTTTTAAAATTCAATAATATTTTAGATTGAAATTTAGTTTTTGAATTTACAATTTTTAAAATTCAATTATATTTTAGATTGAAATTTAGTTTTTGAATTTACAATTTTTAAAATTCAATTATATTTTAGATTGAAATTTAGTTTTTTGAATTTACAATTTTTTAAATTCAAATATATTTTAGTTTGAAATTTAGTTTTTGAATTTACAATTTTTAAAATTCAATTATATTTTAGATTGAAATTTAGTTTTTGAATTTACAATTTTTAAAATTCAATTATATTTTAGATTGAAATTTAGTTTTTTGAATTTACAATTTTTTAAATTCAAATATATTTTAGTTTGAAATTTAGTTTTTGAATTTACAATTTTTAAAATTCAATTATATTTTAGATTGAAATTTAGTTTTTTGAATTTACAATTTTTTAAATTCAAATATATTTTAGTTTGAAATTAAGTTTTTTGAATTTACAATTTTTAAAATTCAATTATATTTTAGATTGAAATTTAGTTTTTTGAATTTACAATTTTTTAAATTCAAATATATTTTAGTTTGAAATTTAGTTTTTGAATTTACAATTTTTAAAATTCAATTATATTTTAGATTGAAATTTAGTTTTTTGAATTTACAATTTTTTAAATTCAAATATATTTTAGTTTGAAATTAAGTTTTTTGAATTTACAATTTTTAAAATTCATATTTTAGATTGAAATTTAGTTTTTTGAATTTACAATTTTTTAAATACTTTCAAATATATTTCAGAGGCCCGTTCAATTGCGTCCGCTTGGCTTGCTCTGATGGCGGTTTATGTGCTGTTCAGTGGCTGGATTTATTCCGTTATTTACCGGGCTTATGTCACCCAGAAAGAGGAGGAGGCGGGGGGACAATTTGCCCAAATGGGCGGTGAACATTTCTCAAAAGTTTAATTCGAGACAGGACACAAATCGGCGCAGTTTTGGCTCAAAATTTTGAACTGCTTGAAAATCTCGATTGAAATTTTGATCTTTTGTTTGAGTGATCGGTACCGTGTCGGACGGACACTGGCCCGGAATATTGCTTTTTTTTAGTTGTAATTTCAGATTCTTCAAAACCCTTTCAGAATTAAGATATAATTTTTCTAAAACAGATTCTTCAAACTCCTCACAAATTTTAAAATTAAAAAGCGAATTCGTAAATTGATTCACCGACCGCTTTTGTTTTGTACGGTCTCTGGTTAAATTCTCAGATCAATTTGTTTCCATATTTGCAATCAATTATGGCTTTAGTCTTAAGAAAGTTGATTCATCCATTTATTTTGTTCTCCACATTTAATTTTCGAAGAAGAAGAAAGAATGAAAATATTTGAAATATTGTTTTCTATTTAAAAACAGAAATTTAAAAAAATCAAAAATAAGATTAGAGGCGGTTTGTTTAATCAGTTCATTTGAAAACAAATTTACCTAACCGGAATTAACCTTGGGACTTTTGGCATTGCAAATGCCGTCATTCACTTACTACAAATACATATTAATGCTCAAAATAGTTTATTTCTCAGCATGCACAAAACATTTTTATTTTTATTGCGTATTTCCATTTGACATAAATAATTTTGGAAAAAAACATTTCCTAAAATAATTAGGGAAAATATGAAATTGCCTCTCAATCCGACAACAATTTTTGTTCACTGAACTAATCTGTCACACGCAAATTTGTTTACAACAAGCCAAACCTTTAAATTAAAATATCTCCAAATTTGGTAGAAAAGTTAATGGCCAGTGACTGAGGCAGGCGCTGCTACCCTAATTTTTTTTAAATAAATGATCATGTACGGTCCCCATCTGGCATATTGTAGGCTCTCTCCTCTTATAGAGGGCTTTCGGGGGGTATTAAATTTAAAGAAATTGATTGCCATTGAAAAGAGTTATGACTAGAGCCCGACCTGGACCTGGATCCAGGCCTGGATTTTTCCTGGATCCAGAGTCCAGGTCCAGTGGAGCCTCCAAGACCCTAGATTTTCCTGGACCTGGATTTTTCCTGGATTTTTTGTCTAGGAAATCAGGTCCAGGCACCTTCCTGAAATCCAGGTCCAGGATTTTTCAAAATGTCGGGCTCTAGTTATGACGTTTCAAAACAGAGTTGGTTAATTGGAGCCCCACTTTTCTTCAAACACTTTTTTTGGTTTTTTTCTCTCCAAATAATAAAGTTCCAATCAGAACTCAGACTTGCGCTCTGATCGAAGTTTGACCATTTCAGTTAATGTTTTAACATTTAAAAAAAATATTTATGAAAAATATAATTGTGTTTATTCAATTTTGCCCAAAATGATGTCACATTATTGTTTTATTTTTGATGAATTGTCCATGCATAAATAAATATTTAATCTGCCAGCATATACAATGAGTTCAATGAATGTGGGTGATGTAATTAATCATTTTTGGCACATTTAGAGTCGTTCAATCTAATTGTTTTTGAGACGAACTTTTAATAGACAGAATATTACAGTACTGCGCTAATTTAGTAAATGTTTTGTGAAATAGTTTAAAAATTTTAATAGTAACAAGTGATTTTCGCATAGCATTTTGTTGTTGTTAAATAAATTTGTTTGTTGAAGATGAGAATGTATTTGAAATTGGCATCTGTTGGCATTGTTTTTGCCATTTTATTGCAATTTTTGGCGAATTGTGTTCCGCCAAATGCAAAAAATGTTAACAAACTTCAACCAAAGCAGCTTTTGCTGCCCCAATTTATGGTCCGACGCATTGGGCAGCATGGACCGGAAATTGTTGCAGTTGAACATTACCCTGTTGAACATGATGAAGTGAACGCGGAACGTGCCAATGCCAACGCCGTGAAATTGCCGACGCGTTCCAATGAATTTATGAGGTTAGATCGTCAATTTGAAGATTTTTTTAGGTTGTGTGGCAAAAAACTGCGAAAACTTTACGGGGTTCGAGATTTTTTCAACTAAATACCTCAAAAATTCTATAATTTTTAGGGTTTGGGTCCATAAAGTTTTAAAATAAAAATTCTTATTTGAAAATAGACCCTGCTATTTTTCGCCCATCCAATGCCTTCTGCGCAGTCCTGCACAACGTCGATCGTTCGAAACTCAGCAACAAATGATCAACAACAAATTATTCCGCGATGGCAAACCGTTCATGAAATTGGCGAATAATCGTGGCAGTTCATCAATGGACGATGAAAATGCCAATTTTGGCCAACAAAAGGCAAGACAACGGATTGAAAGACAAATTGCGCTGTGGAAGGTCGGCAAGACGAAGCAGAACGAGCTGGAGTTGAGCGAAACACAGGAGGCAGACACATTCCGACGCCATCTCTTCAGCAATCTGTGGCGAAATTGAATCACCGACCCAATATTTATTTAATAAAAGACCACGATTTGATTTGAAGCGATTCATTTTTAAACTGTTTTAATTGAAACACGTTGTTAAAACTTAAATTCAATCACTGAAAATGCTATAAAAATCTTCCAAATACCCGCATCAGTTTCAGAACAGTGCGGTTCTAGAGACTGCATTAACTGATTATTTATAAAAAAAGCGATTTCTTAACATTTTTTAGCAAACGAATTAAAAAACTGCTTTAAAATTGGCAAAAATTGAAGTTTTCAAAAAAGCTCCAAAATTTTTGGCTAGTGTAAGCTGGGATGCTTGAAGAATATTAGTAAAATTTGGTCGCGAAATACAACTTTTAGCTCTGTTACATGGCCTCAAAAATTGAGCAAAATCCAATAGCGAGGATTAGTGTCTAACACCACTCTGTCTGTCGCGTCATTAGAGTTTGTCTGTTAATTTGTTTAAATGATTTTGGCGTTATGATTTGCACAAATGAATTATGTCGCTTTTTTCACAAATAATCGGTTAATGACTGGGCCCGGCCGATAAAAGTTATCAATGTAATTTCTGCATAAAGTTGGCAGATTAGGGACCCTATCATTTTTTTAGACTTGAGTTTTTCTTAATTTCGACGTCAAGCAAACTTTACAACAAAATTTCTAGTTTGCCCGGCATTTCAATCGGGCAAAGTTAATTGTCAAAATGCCAATATCAGGGCCGTATACCAGGGACGGCCTCCGACAACAAGCATTAAGACAACTTTTTTCTCCAACTTTCCCCTCCATCCCTTCCGATTTTTTTTCTGGCTACGGCCCTAATTATAATCACAACTGTCCAGATTTTATGGTTAACCCGTTAAGTTTGAGAAAAGTTAGGCCTTGAAAGCCCGAAAAAGTAAAAATAAATGGTTTTACAAACTTTTGAACACTTTTCTCAAACTTAACATTAACATATCGGGTTAAATTTAAATATTTTATTCGGCACCTTCAGAGCTTTCAAGTGATACTAATTATATTTGGTTTTGTTTCATTATGAAAAGTTTTATAAAGGTACAAAGTTGGAGGTGATGAGTTGGGTTGGTGATGAGATTGATCAAATATTGCCTTTATTGATTTATCCATCTTTCGTTCTTCTCCATATGGTGACATTGATGGTTTGCGCACTTTGATTGAACTGGTGGTGTTCATCATCCAAACTTTTAAATTCGGGCTCCACACCAGCTTCTTTATATCCCAAGCATTGGACTTCGTCCACGCGAATTGGGTCCGTTGTCGCATTCTCGCGATAGCCCCAAAAGCTTTTTGACGCCCCATTGGCCCTCTGTGATTTGAATTTGAAAATGATAATACAAACGAAAATAAACACTCACAAAGCAATAAAGTGTTGCGCCCCAAACATAAGGACGCGCATTAAAATCTGTTAGGGGCATAATTATGCGGATTTGGCCGTTAATCTTCAAAAAATGTATGAGGTTGAACATTGGCATGTTATTATCAATTAAACTTACCACCAATACAGGACAGCGCCAACCGGAGTGACAATTTTTTTTTTCCGTAAGACATTCGGTGTTTCCATGACACAAACAATCTCCTGGTTTCTTGCTCACACATTCAAGAGTTGTTTGCGGATTCCGTTTCTCACTATACAGATTTTCAGGGTGCACACAATCGCAGGAATCCGTGAGATTGACGTAACCTTAGCAAAAGGTTTCAACAATTTTGGAAACTTGCTCATGCTGATCTTCCCAACTCTTACCGGCCTCATAGTTAAGCTCGAACCAGGTCGTAGGGATTGGCAACATTTTTGGAGATGTGAGTGGAAATAATTATGTCCACGTCAGGAGCTTCCGCTTCAATCCAATTTTTGTAATCATTTGGCAACGGGTCACGGAGGGCTCTGGGACAACAAAGTTTTGCACCTGAAAATTAATTCGTTTAAAAAATTTTCAATAATCTGAAATGCCTTGCGCTCTTTTATCTGATCGGTATTTGATTTCGACATAAGATGATGAGCAATTATAGGTACAACCGAGCAAGTCGTTCAAAGATTTGAGCTGAATTCGCGCCCTTTGGCCATCTTTCGGCTGTATTAAGTTTGTATTCAATGATTTTATTAATATTAATTGCCTTGATTCTCCAAAAACAACGACAAGCTGCTCTAGAACTATCGCACTTTATCTTTGGCTTAAGCACTCTGTTCGTTTGATTAGCTTCCAATTCTCTTGGAGTGCCGGTCATATCAACGCAATTCATATCTAAAATTGGTCTGTTAAACTATCTTAAAGCCAGAGCTTAAATATTGCCTACTCAATTCGAGCGACTTCGCAATTTTGCCCGTCGTATCCGTCCGGACAAAGGCACTTTGAGCAGTCATTTGGGTTGAGATACCCGCGATTTTTGCACCGCATTTCGTGGCCTTTGCAAGAGTCTAAAATAAGGCAAATATAACAAATAATCATTATTCTAAAATACGTTGGCAATAAATGTAGTTGATTATTGCCGTATCTTTAAAGAAATTCTTTCACTCTGGCCAATTGTTTGTTGATAAAAGCGAGGGAGTGTGATAATGTTGTAGTTATCACTTGAATAAAAATATATTATGTAATGATAAACGAAAACAAATAATTTATTTAAATTTTAAGTCAAATGCTGTTTTTTTCATTGCTTACGGTGGAATGTAGTCTGCTCCATAATGCATTACCGAGCCGAAATCATAGTCAAATTTAAAATTGTTAGTGTCGTATGTTTCTGATTGCTTTAAATGAAAGAAAATTAGTAAACATTTAATTAAAATCCCGTTGTTAAAATCCCGTTTTTAAAGGCACTTTGTCTTGTAATTTCAGAATGGTAAAATTGCGTGCATCGCTTCGGCTTTGCTCATGCAGAAGGCCAAGAGCGTGCAAAAGCTCATGGGCTGCGGTCACGGACATATTATCGCTCTTAATCACCACTAATTTTTTAAAAAATCGTGAGCCAAACCAACATACCTCAGTGCAGTCAATGTTATTCATCGCAAGTCCAAGAGTTTGCCAGCCTCCAGTTTTGCCAGAATCAGACACGCCACAGCCAGAGAAACAAGGAAAATAATAATTTTGTTTTTCACGCTTTTGAAACATGTCCCGGGCTAAATTGCCCGGGATGTGGTTTTAAATTTTGTTAAGAAAATTGCTCAAAAATTTCGAAAATTTTGCCGATTTTCGAATTTTTCAAAAATATAAGTTTTTTTTGAACTTTTGGAGGAAAGGAGGTCGGCGGTGCCGATAGGCACCGCCGAGAAAATTTCGATTGGCTCAATTTGTTAAAGGATTTGCAGCCAATATTTTAAAATTTTTGAAGTTTTTAAGAATAGGAAGGGGTCGGTCGGCTCATAATTCACTTTCAAGTTCTCTTACAAAATTAACTAAAAGCTGGGGGCACGCCAACGAAGAGCATGCGATGACGGAGCAAGTAGTGGGGCGAGACGAAGGGCGGAGGAAGAAGTCTGACGAGCGCCACTGGGGGGCGAGCGCGCGGGGACCCGCGGAGCAGGCGCGCGCACGAAACCCCCAGCCGGGTCACGCGCGGACTTCTTCCGGAGCCCGGAGTCTCGCCCCATTTACTGGCCGCCGTAGTCCAATGGGCGGTACTTTGGCTGCTATTTTCCACATTACTACCTTTAAAAGCCTACAGAATGATTTTGCCCATTTTTTAATCTATGGATAACTGAGTCCCCGCTGAAAAAGACACTTCAGTCCCGAGCTCATAACTTGCTTTAAAGTGGTTTCCGCACAACTTTTTTTTCGGCAGTTCGATGAGCGGAATCGATTGGTATATGAATTGCTCGGTTTGGTTCCAGAACCATATAAGGTAGAAATTCTCAAAAAGTTACCTGAAAATAGGTTGATGATACCAATGCCCTCTTTGTCATCAGAAATTTCTTCAACAAGCTCGAACCTTATGCAAGTTTCTTTCCTGTTCAAAATATAAAAAATAAACATAATTTATGTAAATAACGTACATAATTAAATCTGCTCCAATTCGAATGGCTTTTTCCCATGCATTGTAATTCGTCGGCACTGAAAAGGCAAAACCTTTTTATTAATCAAAAATACTTACACTTTTTTTTGAGAAAACCGATCAGAATGGGGAATTCGGTCCATTTTCCAATGGTTGCATTATCTAGACGATATTGTCTCTTCTGTCGACGCCCGTCTGCTTCCGGCTCAAGCCCACAACCTTGCAATTATGATTTTCTTAGTTTGTTTTTGTTTAAAATATTTATTGCCACTATATCAATATGTATTTTTTAATTAATTTAAAGCCAATTAACAAAACCGACTGCGTCTTTTCTCGTCGTACTCTTTTTGCAGCTTTTTCTTTTTTACAAAACATGTCCCCGTCGCACAACAAAGTTTCGGTACGTTTAAGCATAAATGGCTTCTTGGATGGCGGACGTGGAGCCCATGAAGGAATTTTAAAGTCAATGTTGCCACGACCATGGGAGCCCTGTCCAGTTTTGCATCCTCTTCAGCTTTTCAATCTTGTGCAAAAGGTTACGGATCGGCTTACAATCGTCACCATACAAGTCACATGCCGTTGGATTATTTGTCTAAAACATTAAACTAAATAATTTAACTTCATCTGACTCCTCACTTTGTTCGGGTTATTTTCGTATGGCTTCACTTTTGTTCTGTTGGTGATCAGCTTCGAGAATTCGGGATTGGCAATTTGGAAAAAAATATCCATCCGATCAGTTGAAGGCGGCACAAAATGGAGCTTTTTCGCCAAAGTTCCATTGATCTTTTGCGTTGCAATGTCATTCAGAACGGCCCCGATGCCGTCATTCTAAAAATAAAACCTAAAAATTAAAAATAATTTATATTTTACCTCGTTATTCCATTTAAGGCCGGAAACAATTTCTTGGCCAGATTCATTTCGAATTGCGCTTTGCTGATGTCCGTTCCCAAACTCGATGAACAAAATTGGAATCGTTTCCATCGCTGACGAAATCTCATCAAGCGAAATTGAGAAATTTACGCAATCTTTTAAAGCTTAATTAATAATAAAATTAGGTTTGTTTTAAAGATTTTTGAATCTTAGGTCTATTTAATTTTTGATAACATTAAAAATGACGTACGTTTCGTTGGAGAATGAGAGGTTTGCTAATGACTCCACGACAAGCATATTTGCTTTGGCATCACGATGGACACAAATTTGAACAGCGAAACCCCGCAAAATTCGAATTAAGTCCAAGATGTTTACGGCACATTTCGTCAATAATAGAACTGTTTCCTGGCCAGTTTCTTGAGCTTCTGTAACACGCGTAAACTACGATGTGTCTAAAAGTTAAGGTTTCATATTAATGGCTAATTAATACAATTACTTTTGGCATTTTTGTGTTGGCACTTTCATACACGCATCGACAAAGTGTTGGCTTCCTGAATAATACTCCGGCGGTGGCGTCTCGTTCATTGCGTAATGCTTTTTGTAATCTGCACAGCCGATTTGATATGGCGATGCAGAAATATTCAACATAAATTTGGGAATGTTTGACGGAAAAATAATTTCCGTACAGCTTGTGCCAAAATGAGCCTTATTGGACGCCGATGGTTTGAGTTCGGAGGGTGGAGAACACTAAACCAAGTCAAATAAACTTTTTTTTGTAATATTTTTATGGTACAAAATTCTACCTTTTTCTGGCACAATTCCGTGCCATTTTGTTCGGTGGCTGAAACAAGGTCCAAGGCCAAAACGCGAAGTGCTATTTCATCGAAATCGTCCATAAACGCTCCCAAATGCAGGCCCGTTTGAAAGTTTTTTTCGAGCAGTCCGTCGGCTATAATTTTGTTTAAATAAATTTTAAAAAATTTTGCAATTGTTTAAACCTTTGGAGAAGATTTGAAGTGCCGTATTTTTTGTCGTTTCGTTGATGAATTCGTTGCCAAAAAAGCCTCCAAAACGAAGGCTAAAATATGGGCACATTTTTGATCATTTTTGGCATAAATTCACTCGCCTTGACTCAAACGCGACCTTTCCGTCACTCATTTTGCCGATGATCAGAGCGTGCCATCCTTTACTTCCCATCACTTCGGCACATTCAGCAAAAAGCCTCTCCCCATTCATTCCGATTTTTGATCGAAAGCGCCGTCCGACCTTTGAATTTCGGCCAGTCAAAAATTTGCTTTTGTAGCAAAGCAAAAGTCTTAAAATATTATTAAATTACTTATTTATTATAAAAAATTTATGCCTTTTGCAGGCAATTTCCAAAATAATCGGCCTATTCTTTTCAACATTGCACACCCTCCAATGATCCAAAACCGAAGAATTCCTAAATTCGATATAAATTTACTTAATTTTCTTTAATAAATTACCCTCCGGGGACAGCAATTGCCTTTAAGGCAATTAAAAGAAAGACAAATTTGAGCAAATGCATTTGCTAAAAATTAATTCATTTGATTTATTTATGTTTTTATTTTATTTAAGAAAAATAAATTATGTTAAATGAGTGTCAATTTGGATGAATTCGATGGAATGGAAAAGTGATTTAATGGACGGACCAATCGGAGAGAGCGTTCATCGAAGGCCGGTGATATGAACGGACATTGATGAAGTCCGATGACAAATTCTACAAACCCAACATTTTGGAATGGGCAAATGGATGAATCATCACATCATCCCGATCACTTTTTGGGGGGGAGAGAGGTCGGCAGAGATCGGGACGTTTGGGCCCCGAATGTGCGCAATTGTTCGACAAGTTGTTCGTCCCAGAAATTATTGCCTCTTCCATCCCGATTCACTTTCAACTCAAACTTCTCGTGGTGTTCAATGACATTCTGAAGGATGTAGAAATTAAATTGAAACAATTTTTTTTAAATGTTGAAGCGTTGTGTTTCAAAAACCCATGAATCTAATAGTTTTTTTAGTCTGACTGACCACGCTTTGGTCAGCGCCTCTGCGGCGGCGGTGCACAATTTATTTAAGGGCAAATTGTCGTTGGTCAAACCTACTGTAGCTTTGAAAATTGCATCGAGATCATTTCAATCTGAAAAAATAACCAAAATAATATTTTATTTATTTTTTAAATCAAATAAATACCTACTGTTTGCGTCCCCAGACCTGTTTAATTCTACGGTTTCCGAATTTACATGGCACATGTAGTCCTAAATAAACTTTTTGTTAAATGAAGAGATACAAGCCTTAACATTCGCGTTTTTAATTTATTTAACTAAAAAGGGAAGTTATTTTATGGACTAATTCAATATTATAATAAATACCACATCACAAAAATCGCAACTTATTTTACATGAATGACACTTTTTCATAGATAAATTAGGAGCTCTTTTAATTACTTTTTTTGTCGATGCTAACAAATGCATTGAATTTAAACCTTTACCCCCGATGGATTAACAAAAAAAAAATTCAACAAAAAAGACTTTGGAAGTGCATTTTTGGAAAAATGGAAAAGTTGATCTTTGGTGTCGTATATTTTAATTTTAAGAATATTTCTTCTTCCAGCTACAGGTAACAGAATTAAAGAAAAGGACCTGACCACATTTTTTTTTGCTTTTATTGTATTTTTCATAATGAATTTTTTTATAGGTAAATAAATGTCAACGCGTTCACGTTCATTCACATGCTTTTCATCACATTTTATTGGACAGGATATTCGTTTTAATTGCGCAAATTTATACAAATAATGTCAGGAAATGTGCTGCTTCTAAAAAAGCTAAGACAAACAAACAAAATAATTCACCGATATGTATTAAATGCCCACCCCAATTTTATCTGCTATAAAAGGATATTCAAATTTTCTTTGGTGGTGCATTTTTTTGTTTTATTGTTTTTTTCATAAGGAAATTTTTCAAAAAACCAAAATTTCAAAAGCAAACTTGAAGATTTTATAATTAATCAATAAACACTAGGCGAGAAATGTTGTGAGGTGGATATCGAATATTAATATGACATCCGCCACAAGCGTAGTATATAAAAAACACATTATCTATACATTTGATTTTGTTTATCACAAAAGTAGTTAAAAATTATCATTATCAAATTCGTTTTTTATTGCATGAATTCTAAAATAGATAGATTTCAAATAAATTCAAAAAAACAATTTTAGAATAAATGTTTTGTCGCAAAATATTACTAATATTCCTTTTAAATATTTCGTTTTATGGTCAGATTCGGTGTGGGATGTTTTCAAGATGTTTTAAGGGGAAAAATGTTGTTGATTCAACAAATTCAAGCGGACACGTTGAGGTCAGTGTTTTAGAAAAATTTTTTACAATAAAAAAATTAAGAAAAATTATTCTGATTTTGAGTCGAGTCAAACTAAAAAAAAATCGTCGAAAACTGCCAAAAATGAAGAATTCGTAACAAAATCATCTCAACATGAATCACAGAAAAAACTCAAAAAATTCAAGTACTTTCTTGATGAAGTACAAAAAAATCAATTCGAGTGCAAAACATAAAATAAATTCAAAAACAATTATACCCCAACAACATAAAGAAAATAGCCCAGACGTAGCGCAAATTCCTAACCTTATAACTAGTAGTTATAAAGAAGCTCCAAAACGAATTTTTACTTCGAAATCAGCACCGGTAAACAATTCTTGGCTACGTGATCTTTTATTTTGTTATTGTTATTTTTGATAGCTTCCAATGTTATTATAAATATTCATAGAGCAAATGCAAACTAATTGAAACTATTTTTAAAGCAAAATTATCTAAAATTTATGAAATTCAATTTTATAAATAGATTCATTCATATTATGTTTTCCTTTTAATTGAGTTAATGATCAGATTTGTTATTAGATTAATTTTTTTCTTCAACAAAAAGGCATTAACGACGAAACTTGATTAATTTTTTTCTTCAACAAAAGGCATTAACGACGAAACTTGTGTTACTATCATATGCGTCTCAATTATTTACTTTTAAATATGTATTCAGTTTGAAACTTTCACAATCGTAATTATATTATATAAAATTTAACACAATACAGGCGTCAATCATGAAATTATTTAGTTGCTAAAAAACATGCCAATCTTCAAGATGAACACATTTTGGTTCTTGATGGGCTAGAGGAGAGTGCGTCAGTGCGCCCTATGGACAGGGCCAAGCATGATGAGGACACCGTCATGGCCATATTGAATGAGTGTAAGCTGGGCATTGCTCTCCCATCGTCGATCTATCGAGTGGGCCCGTACAAGGCAAATCGGAACCGGTTGATCAAGGTGGAACTGCCAACGAGCAACGATGTTCAGCATGTGTTGAACAATCAACATAAACTGCAGCATGGACAATACCAAAATGTTCAACTGCGACGTCATCGTGGGTATATTTAACTTAGCTTCTTTATGAAGACACAAACATTTTAATTTATTTGAGATGTAAAAAATGTTAAGTAATTGGTTTAATAAGTGAAAAAGTTGAATAAGAATATAGATAAAAATTACATTTCCGATTTTTAAGAGAGATGATTATCTGTTGGTATAAATTTAATTAACATTCAGAAAAAGCTTTTAAAAATAAATATCAATCAAATATGGAAAAAGATCAACAGTATGAAAAAGTAAATCAAAAACTTAATTTTTGGAAACAAAAAACTAATCAAAGAAATAGCACGCACGCAGGTAAATTTTACATTATATGCATCTAAAATTTTAAAAATTAAAGATTTGTTCATATTTGATGGAAATACAAATAACGGATATCAAACGGAAACGAAAAATACTAAAACTAAAATTGAGAAAGAGCATAAAAACGCATATGTTAGAAGCCAAACAGAGAATGATAAATATAATTATGTTGAACAAACAAATGTTGGCATTGAGACGGACAACCAAAACTTAAATTTTGGCAATCAAACGAACAACCAAAACACAATTGTTGAAAATCAAACAAAAAACCAAAACACAGATGTTGGCATTCAAACGGGCAAACAAAACACAATTGTCGAAAATCAAACGGACAACACAAACACAATTGCTGGAAATCAAACGTACAGCCAAAACAAAATTGTTGGAACTCTAACTGACAACCAAAATACAGATTTTAAAAATCAAACGGAGACTAAAAACACAAATGTTGGCATTCAAACAAAAAACCAAAACACAGATGTTGGCATTCAAACGGGCAAACAAAACACAATTGTTGGAAATCAAACAAAAAACCAAAACACAGATGTTGGCATTCAAACGGGCAAACAAAACACAATTGTCGAAAATCAAACGGACAACACAAACACAATTGCTGGAACTCAAACAGACAACCAAAACACAACTGTTAGAAATCAAACGGACAAACACCAAACGGACAATCAAAACCCAATTGTTGAAAATCAAACGGACAACCAAAACACAATTGACACAATTGTTGGAAATCAAACGGACAACCAAAACACAATTGTTGGAAATCAAACGGACAACCAAAACACAATTGTTGGAAATCAAACAAACAATCAAAATACAATTGTTGGAAATCTAACGGACAACCAAAACCCAATTGATACAATTGTTGGAAATCAAACGGACAACCAAAAGACAACTGTTGGGAATCAAACGAACAAGCAAAACACTGTTGGAAACCAAACGGACAACCAAAACCCAATTGTTGAAAATCAAACGGACAACCAAAACACAATTGTTGAAAATCAAACGGACAACCAAAACCCAATTGTTGAAAATCAAACGGACAACCAAAACACAATTGTTGAAAATCAAACGGACAACCAAAACCCAATTGATACAATTGTTGGAAATCAAACGGACAAGCAAAACACAATTGTTGAACATCAAACGGACAACCAAAACACAATTGTTGAAAATCAAACGGGCAACCAAAATACAAATGTTGGCATTCAAACGGACAACCAAAACACAATTGTTGGAAATCAAACGGACTACCCAAATGTTGGCATTCAAACAGACAACCAAAACACAACTGTTAGAAATCAAATGGATAACCAAAACACAAATTTTAGAAATCAAACGGACAACACAAATGTTGGCTTTCAAAAGGACAATAAAATTACAATTGTTGTAAATCTAACGGACAACCAAAACACAACTGTTGGAAATCAAACGGACAATAAAAATACTAATGTTGGAATGCAAATGGACCCTAAAAATACGAATGTTGTAAATCAAACAAAAAACCAAAACACAGATGTTGGCATTCAAACGGGCAAACAAAAGACAATTGTCGAAAATCAAACGGACAGCACAAACACAATTGCTGGAAATCAAACGTACAGCCAAAACAAAATTGTTGGAACTCTAACTGACAACCAAAATACAGATTTTAAAAATCAAACGGAGACTAAAAACACAAATGTTGGCATTCAAAAAACCCTTAAAATACGATGTTAATGTTTAGGCAAAACATCATAACAAACAGGTTGGAATTCAAACGGACCTTAAAGGCACAGATGTTTGTAGCCGGACGGACTATGAAAACAACCATGTTCGGGGTCAGACAGGACAAGAAAATACATATTTTGAAACTCAATCGGGCCATGAACAAACAATTGTTAGTTTAGTAGGTCAAATCTCACAAAGTCAAAAGCGCTTGGATTTTAATTGTTTTCAGACCCAGTTTACGTTTGAAATGTTAATGCATACTTAAATTGTTTTTTTCGCTGTTTTTAACATTTTGACATTTGATCCGATAAGCGTCTTTAAAAATGTAGACATTTGAGTACCAAGACTGCAATTTTGATCCTGGGGTGATCCTCCATTCCTATTGGACTACTGAACATCAATCACCAAGGTTGGGCATCCGACAAAACATGAAATTAATGAAAAAGAAATTCCAATTTTTAACAATTCCTCTGTAAATGAACTGAACAATGAAACTTCACATATTAATATAATTAATCAGAATTCAAAGTATGCAATTCTTCACGCTATCAACGAAAATATAAAAGAAAAAGATAAACAGACTGATTATGATCGTGTATATACAAAAATAATGCATCAAAAGGGGGAAACCTCGCAAAACGATGAAATATTACAAGAAAATATTTATAACCAAAACATGATTGATACTGCATATGGAACAATAAACAATGACTCAGATGGGAATGAGTATGTAGAAATTGGTAATTGTTGATTTTGAGCTTTCTTTTATTAGATAATAAGTTTGCGTTAGTAACTGCTGAGGTCCTAAGTTTTTAGGGTTTATTACCCGCCGTTGATAATTAATTAAATTTAAGATGGGAAGAAATATTTTGGCATCGTCTTGCATGAAGTCCAACCATCAAAACATATCGTTTATCGCACTCAAAGTCAAAGTAAATTAAATTTAAAATAATAAAGGCGTCATTGATTTTGGGTTGTTATAAATCATGGTTGGTTCAAGAAAAAGTCATTTTTAGGGTGTTACATTTTTAGTTTGAAAAAATTTTGATTTTTAAGATTGCATATTTCGTTTTTATTCATTTTTCTTAAGAATTTTCACAAAAAGCTCTGAATTTTTCTTGAATTTTTGATCAAAAAGACCAAAATATGGATTTATTATGGACTAAAAAGTCGCCCTAATTCTAAAGTGTTTTCGAAATGAATGCTATTTTTGGGTTTCTCTCATGATTCCCTCCCTATTCGGCAAAAAAAAAATAAACATGAAAATTCACTCTCTATTTATTACCATTTGGAAAAATTCCAGGAGTGCCTATTGCTTATCGAAACCTTTGTGCTTTCAATTTAACTTGACTAAATAATTCACCTAAACTCTAAAAAAATTCAAAAAAAACATTCAATTTAAAAACTATTAATATTTATTTTTAGTTATAAAAGAGATGCTGAAGAATAAAGCAAACGAAAAGAAGCAAGGATATGACGAAGACGGCGAACCGAAATCGACGGCAGCGATAACAGAACCGAGCGACGAATGAATTGCTAGTTTAAAAAAGATGGCAACAATGTAGAGAGCCTCCTACTATTTTAACCAATAGCTGATTTCTGATTTTCTTTCTAGGAAATTAGGAAACTTCATACATTCTTTTTATTATATTTAAAATTAAGATCTTTTGAATTAAATAATCTATTATGTGCTACTTTTATTTATTTTGAATTTTATTTAAAAATTAATTAGGTACACAGGAATGTCTTCTGTGTCAAAAAAAAATGCGGAAAACGTACGGAATACTAAAAAATACGGAATACGGAAAGCCACAAAAATACGGAACACGGTATACGAATACGGACCGACCAAATACGGAATTTTACGGAATACGGTATGGAATGGAACACGATCAATTTTGTATGAAATTTTTTTATAATCGTTCATTGCGCAAAAAACATTCAAATAGTGTTCCCCGTGAACTGTCGTCTTTTCCCGTCCATTTTAAAATCATAATTCTTAAATTGTAGGGCCGGATTCTGACCAAATGATTCGAGTAACACACCCGGACGAATTTTTCATGGGATGATCCCCTGGGAACAGGAATAGTTTTTGGAATTTGATAAGAATGGTCCAAAAACCCCCAGATTTTTGCACAATTTTCGTTGAGAGGAGACTAAATTCGCTTCAAAATTGAGAGTGGACTACATTCGCTTCAAAATTTTCTCATCTTGAAATACTAGATCAAAATTTTCAGTACTTAGGAGGGCGAAAAAAATGTTAGAATGCCGGATTCTGGATCCGGCATGCCGGATTCCGGACATTTTTTTAGGAGCCGGAATTCCTGATTTCGGACTTTTTTTTGGCATTCGGTTACATGCTTGGTCGATGTGCCAATAGGCGCCGCTAAAAAAATTTTGTTTTCGGTGGGACATCCTCGGGCCGTGTTCCAAATATCGGAACATGTCCCAAATATCTGGGATTTGCTTTACCATTATCGCTTATCGCATATCGCTACCGCATTTGAAAATCGGTTTATCGCATACCGCATATCGCTACCGCATTTCATGCAATATCGCGCGATATTACACCCCTAATGATTAAAAATTTACCCGAAGATGGAACCCGATGAGCAGCAAACCGGTTGTTTTTTTTACTATTAGATGCCCGAAAACCGACTCGACGTTTTTCTCAATCCTGCTCCGCACCACTGATTTTATTTGGAGATTGCCATTTATGTATAAGAATAAAATATAATGTTGCTATTGCTAACAAAATTGGAACTTTGGTGGTTGAACTGTATTTGCCAAAAACTTAAAATAGCATCAAACAACGAAGTGCCAACGTCAGTAACAACAACACAAAATTAACCCAATTTTGATTATTATTTTAAATGACAAAAGGAAAATATTTCATAATTTTGTTTTCTGTTGCAAATGAATGCTTTTTTTGTCTATATAGTTTTTTTTGGCAAAAGTCAATGTACATTTTGAGGATGATAAATGAAATTCCTTATTCATTCACTGTTCGCAATATTTCAATTCTAAAAAAAGAACGGATTAAAACAATTAATAGATATTTTATGCCTCTTATTGAGATTTTTTGCCTCCGCATAGAGTGACCGTATCCAAAAAACATCCAACGCCGGCAGTTGATCAGAATCGTAAATTGGTAACAAATTCAAAGTTAAGTTTTCGTTGCGGTATTCGGCTTTCATTGTTAAGCCGACAAGCCATAAACGACCAAAAGCAGTTGTTCTTCAAAAATCATTAAGAATTCGAAAGTTACTTTCAAAACTTTTAAACAAAAATGGAATTCCCGGCAGTGCCAAAAAGGCACAATCGGACTCCAAATCGGGATTACGACTTTTTAAAATCGGAACCGAGATTCCAAAAACCGGGATAATCCCGACCGATCCCGACCGGGATCCCGATTCCGCCCTACTCTAGTTTGAACCCGTTATTTGTTTTTCTACAATAACACTTTCCGGTCCAACCCAGTTACTAATTTGTAAGCGAAAAACATTTTGAAATCTCAACCCGTTTAATTGGGGCAACCAATTAATGAGGGGAATCAAAAGCTAAACGGTCTGATGTTTGATTTTTGACACGATTTGTCAAGAGATTTATAACCTAAAAATACGATCATTTTTAAGAGAGGTCCCCGGGAAAAATTTGAAGAATTATTGGCGAAATGTTGTTAAGAATTTGAACAAAATTATGCTAATGCTTTGTTTTGGTTACTTTCTCATTCTGCAGGCGATTTTTTCTTCCGATTGCGGAATCAGATGAAATTGTTCCAACCTTTGGGCAACACTTTCCTGGTTAGCCCAGGCTAGCAATTTTTCTCGAATTTTACTCTTCTGAAATGCACAATTTTTTGAATACTCTTCAAAGTTGATTGCCGAACACAAAATCAACGCAAAATGTCCAAAATTCTCTTTAAAATTGATTTCTTCAAAAATATGTCGCCATTTTTTGATATTCTCTGATAATATTTCATTCGCTTAACATATAATATAAATTTATTGATTAATCAAAAGTTATATATTCTTTTTTATTTATTTTCTTACCAATTTTCAATTCGGCAATAATTGTTCGAAATGTAAAATCGTTGACATTAAATGCAGCATTTTGTTCAGGGAATTTTGGAGTGATCACATTCATTAATGAAAGACTAAAAATTGGAGGCCAAAACCGCACGATTTGGTTCATTGTAATTGGCGTTAATTTGTCCAAAATCACGGGGACACGGTGGGCCCAATCCCTTAAAAAGCTTTCTTTAAAATTTTTTCTATAAAAATTTAAATGTCATTATAAAGCCGCAATTACCAATTAGAGTAAATTGAGAAGAATTGTAACAACAAATATGACAACGGCGCATTGGGAAAAAGTGCACAAATTTTTGTGACCATAACCGACAAAGCCGCCCCATTGAAATAGCCAAATATTCCAGAATAAATGAGACGATCTGTGAACAAATGGTGACAGAAATATTTTTTTAAAATTTAAATTTATTTAAAATTCACTTTTTGCCCAAACTTTAACAGCCTTGAGCAGCGAAATGCACTCTTCTTTTTGACCCGAGCTAAGAAGGGACAATTGGAATTTTGCGGATTTGTAACCTAAAAATTTTTTTTGAATGTTTTCTTATTAAAATTATAAGGGCAACAGCATTTTGCACACCTGCCAAAGAATAAATGCCGGATTCATACGTCATTTGCCGAGTGAGCTCATCATCTTCAAGAAGCAATTCTGTCCGCGACAAATACTCTTCCGGCACGGGCACCAGCGACAGGTCAACCTCAATGTTCACATGTTCAATTCGCACCATTTTGACCTTTCCGTCTATCCAACTAATGTAATTTATTCCTTTCAATTTCTAAAAATAATGGTAAAATATTAAATTTATTTTCTCTGAAAGGAATTTTTGTTTGGATGAAACAAAAACAAAAAATTAATTGTTAGCGCTCAACAAATTTGATTTTTTTTTCCGGTAAATTGAAATACCGTATTTCCTCTAATAAAGCCCCCGGGGCTCTATTTTTTACCCCCCCCCCCCTCCAAAAAGTGGGTTCTAATAGAGATACTTTTGAAATACGCGTGTCGCATTAACAGCACTTTTCCACCTTTTTACTACTAAATCCCTTCTTTGTGGTACTGTTAAAAATATTTATGTAATTAATGAAAAAAAAAACAGTAACCTTTTTGAGGAGAGTGAATAAATCGCCTCCGCTTTCTCCATAAAAATGGGCAACATTAATTTTGTCGTGAACAACACAAAGCAAATCCAAATCCGATCCCTCCATGTCGGCACTCATCAAATGTGATCCAATTGTCACCAATCGAGGCTCTCAAATGACAAAAAAAAAGTTTTTCGGTTATATGGCCCCCGCCAAAAATGTGAATTAATGAGACTATTCTGAGGTGCTGATTTTGTTTTTAGCTAACTGAGTACCCCACAGGAATGCTATTTTAGTACCGACTTTAGGAACCTGAGGACCAAACAAAGATTTTGATTTAAGTCTCGAAAAATCTCGGTCAAGATATTGATCGGTCAGGCTCTATAGTTTCATTTATAACATTAGTACTTATAAAATATTAAAATTATTAAATAAAATTAACTAATTGATGTAAATTGCTTGGCCCAGTCCTCAACGATTGATTCAATGCCTTTTTTCAATGCCAAAATTGGCGTTTTATTCCTCCGACCAAATTCGGGCGAAGAAATAAAATTGGAAATCTGAAAATATATTTGTAGTGTTGTAATTAAATTATAGAGAGTTATTAGCTAATTAATTACTTCATCAGAGATTTGTAATTCAATTTCCCGATTCTTTGGGATCGTTCGTATCAAATTGTATTGGCTGCCTTCAAGGTCATGTGCATGGTAGACATTAAACAATGAATCTATATAACCTCATAAAAATATAAATTCGATTTTCAACGGCTAAAACAGTGAAATTCACTATATATTGCCAAAAAAATTCAAAAATTAGTCTAAAAATACAAAAAAATGCACTAATTAAAAATAATTTGTTGTCATTTTTTTTGAACTCAAAAATTTTTTGATTTATTTTACAACTCAAAAGAAACAATTTAATAAATATTCAAAACAAAAATTGGACTATTCAATTTTTTAAATTTATTTAAAGCTGAAAAAAAATTACCTAATATTTTCATTTTAAGCATATTTTCGAGCATTTTTACATATTTGTCATCGTATTCAGCAAGGGCACATAAATTTTTGGTGCGACTTTCACAACTTTCGTCATTTGAATTCTTTCGTTCATTTTGGCATTTTGTCATTTTTAAACTTTCCATTGTCTCAAAATCAAAAATTCCTTTGGCAATAAATGTTGAATATTCGTGAACTTTTAATTGCGTTAAAACTGTGTTGAATTCAACAATATTGTAAGAACCGAATTGAGTAACTTCGTAATTGTTTTCGTTTTTTTTATTAGAAAAATCATTTTCAATTTTCATAAATTTGTTTTCGTCCATAATTTCAACAGCTTTTTCCAATAAACTATTTTTAGATGGACTTAAAAAAATATATTTTTAAATTTTAAATTGAAATTTAATAAATCATATTACTCAAATGCTAATTGTTCCAGCTCATTATGCATAAAATACAATTTGTGGCGCAGAAATTGAATTTCTTCCAAGTTTATTTTTTTCAATATTAATAAACTTGTCCCATTTTTTATCAAATTTTTTAAAATTTTTATTGGTTTGAATTGTTGATCGAATTTTTACTGAAATTTAATTTTGCTTGAATTGCTCTTACAAGCAAAAAAATGTTGTTTAAATGCTCCACGTATATTTCTTCCAAATTATTCGAAAACAAATTTTTAAAAATATTTTTCAAAAGAAAATTGTCCTAATAAATCTAAATTTTATGTAAAATTATTATTCAATGCTGCTTATTCACGTTTTTAAATTTAAATTTGTCTATTTAAAGGTGTGATAATTTGCCTGCCAATTTGACGATTCCAATTTCTTTCAATGTTTTTGTACAATTTTTTTTCGAAATTTCTTCATTTTCATATTTTTTTATATAAATTTCCAGAGACTCCTTTTTCTTCTCGGTTTTTTCTGCAGATGTTTTATTGTCATCCGATATAATAATTGCTTTCAAATTTTTACTTTTCATACTTTGGTCCCCATTTTCATTTTGATTTTTATATTTTTTAATGTCTCTTCGATGATTTTCCATTTTCTCTTTGTTTTTTGCCTTTTTGGACTGACTTTGCTTTATCCAATTTTCACTTTCCGAATATAACTCCAAAAGTTCATCATTTATTTCCGAGTTTCCGTACATTTCCCTAATTTTTTTATGATATAATCATATTCATCGGCTTAATTCGATTATTTCATCAGAATTTTTTGCTTTTTTTTCCATTTTTTATATCAAAATTGGCCAAAATTTCTTCGATTTTGCTAATATTTTGCACTGAATAATCATTTTGATTTGTTTTGATTTCATTTTTTTCAACAATAAATTTGTCGTTTGTGTCTTCAAATGTTTCTTCGTCAGTGTCCGACGCCGCCAGCCCAACGAAACTTTCGGCGACAGGAAAATATTTGGGTTGCTGAATGAAAACATTTTGTATAATTATTATTATTATTTTATTTAAAATAAAGAAATTTAGTTAAATTGTACGTTACACTTAAGAAAATACCTCGTTTAATAGCACTTCAAACTTTTTGGCCCGGTCGTTGTCCATTAATTCACGCCATAAATTTTCTAAATTTTAACGGAAACTAACCATTTCATTTTGGCCCCCCACTTGGGCTGCTCGAGACTTGAAATTTAGCGAGAACCAAGTCTCGAGACCGATAAATGACTCCGAGACTTGAGACCGAAATCAAGACCCAAAACCGAGAAATTTTTCGACACGAGAACCGAGACTCTCGAACAGCCCTACCCCTCCATCCTCCCTGCCAAATTTCTCACTATTTTCCTCCAAAATTTGCCTGAAGTCGTCCCGTTCGTTGAGCAATTTGGCCATTTCGTTGAATTGCAATTCAACCAAAATTGTGTCTTTACGAGGCGCTTTGCCCATTTTGTTGCCGATGCAAATAAAAAATTTTGCAGTTATTTCGGTCTCCAAATCATTCAAATCTCTCGGCCTCTTTTCTGCTACTTTTTTGGAGTGTTCCGCGACTGCTTGTTCAATGCAAATTCTGAGCGCATAATAAAGGGAAGTGTCCGCGGGTCCGTTTTCCCACAACAGCATCACATAAAATTGAATAAAAAAATTATTTGGCATTTTTTGTTTAAAATTAAATTAAAATTATTGGCATTTTATGTTTAAAATTAAATAGAGTTATTGGCAATTTTTGTTTAAAATTAAATTAAAGTTATTGGCCTTTTTTGTTTAAAATAAATTAAGGTTATTGGCATTTTGTTTAAAATCAAAATTAAAATTATTGGCTTTTTTTGTTTAAAATTAAAATTATTGGCAATTTTTGTTTAAAATTAAATTAAAATTATTGGCATTTTTTGTTTAAAATTAAATTAAAGTTATTGGCAATTTTTGTTTAAAATTAAACTAGTGTGAATCGATGGGGTCTATAGAAGGAGGAATGTTGATGGGAAAGCGCAAAGCGCTTAAGGACGCGGCTTTGCCGCGTTGCTAGATTTTTTTTTTTTGCCTTTTTTGGTGAAAATCGATGTTTTAGCTGGCTTGTCTGAAAATTTGCAAAATTTTTCCAATCGACACCTACACCATTCGATAGAGCTCGAAAAACTCTACATTTCAACTGTTGACCCCATCCAGCTACGAGCAATGTGCAAGGAGTTATAGCTCAGGGCCTGAATTTTGCATTTTGATTACCCTTCAGTTGCTCATTTTTCCGGTTCCCCTTTATGAAAGCAAAACAGGATTTCTGGTCCATGCCGGCTTTCCAGAACATCAAGTAAGAAATTCTGGTTCATACTGTTTTTCCGGAAAACATAATTCTGGTCCAGCTGGCTTTCCGGAACAGGAAATACTGGTGCATTCTGGATTTCCAGAATAGTTCTATCTTTCTGTAAAACATAATTCTGGTCTACACTGACTTTCCGGAAAGCGAAATTTGGTGCATTCTGGATTTCCAGAACAGCCAATAACAAATTCTGGTTCATACTGTTTTTCCGGAAAACATAATTCTGGTCCAGCTGGCTTTCCGGAAAGCGAAATCTGGTGCATTCTGGATTTCCAGAACAGCCAATAACAAATTCTGGTTCATACTGTCTTTTCGGAAAACCTAATTCTGGTCAAGCTGGGTTTCCTGAACCCAAATTCTGGTTCTTGCTGATCTTTCCGAAAACCTAATTCTGGTGCATTGTGGATTTCAAAAGTTCACATAACAAATTCTGGTTCTTACTGTATTTCCGGAAACCTAATTCTGGTCCAGCTGGCTTACCGGAACAGCAATTCTGGTGCATTCTGGATTTCCAGAACATTAAATAACAATTCTGGTTCTTGCTGTCTTTCCGGAAATCTAATTCTGGTCCAGCTGGCTTTCCGGAACAGTAAATTCTGGTGCATTTTGGATTTCCAGAACATCAAATAACAAATTCTGGTTCTTACTGATGAAAATTCCAAAAATTTCTGATTTGGCATCAAAAATATTTTTAAAAAATCGGAAACATTTTAAAACATATTTAGGAATTATTTCTACAACAGTAAATATCAATAGGAAGCCAGAAAAAAAAATTTATTTTTTCATTCCACACCAAAAGGGTCCCCCCTTTGGTTTTGAGATCCAAAACCACTTATACTCTTGCAACTCTGTTCAGAGTAGAGGTATTGGAATGAACTCAAGTGCTATTGGTAGAGCAAAAAATTAGCTATTTATGTAATTAGCGACTTTTTGAATATCTTTATTTTAAACATTATTATGATTTTTTTACTGAAAAATTCATTTTTTGCACAAAAATGACTACAACTTTTTGAATTTTAACAGTAGTCGAACAGTTCTTTAACCACAAAATGCAGCTTATTTTTCTGCATTTTATGATACTAAAATTATTGTGATCACTCAAGTTTGAACAAAGTTATGAATTTTTCAAATATTTACCCAATTTTGCAGACCAAAAAAATGAAAATTCCAAAAATTTCTGATTTGGCATCAAAAATATTTTTAAAAAAGCGGGAATACTTTAAAACATATTTAGGAATTATTTCTACAACAGTAAATATCAATAGGAAGCCAGAAAAAAAAATTTAATTTTTCTTGACACACCAAAAGGGTCCCCCCCCCCTTTGGTTTTGAGATCCAAAACCACTTATACTCTTGCAACTCTGTTCAGAGTAGAGGTATTGGAATGAACTCAAGTGCTATTGGTAGAGCAAAAAATTAGCTATTTATGTAATTAGCGACTTTTTGAATATCTTTATTTTAAACATTATTATGATTTTTTTACTGAAAAATTCATTTTTTGCACAAAAATGACTACAACTTTTTGAATTTTAACAGTAGTCGAACAGTTCTTTAACCACAAAATGCAGCTTATTTTTCTGCATTTTATGATACTAAAATTATTGTGATCACTCAAGTTTGAACAAAGTTATGAATTTTTCAAATATTTACCCAATTTTGCAGACCAAAAAAATGAAAATTCCAAAAATTTCTGATTTGGCATCAAAAATATTTTTAAAAAAGCGGGAATACTTTAAAACATATTTAGGAATTATTTCTACAACAGTAAATATCAATAGGAAGCCAGAAAAAAAAATTTAATTTTTCTTGACACACCAAAAGGGTCCCCCCCCCCTTTGGTTTTGAGATCCAAAACCACTTATACTCTTGCAACTCTGTTCAGAGTAGAGGTATTGGAATGAACTCAAGTGCTATTGGTAGAGCAAAAAATTAGCTATTTTGAAAACTTTTTCTTTTTTTTTTGCAACTCTGTTTTTTTAGTAAGGATAGACAGAGTATTGGAAAAAAGAACTTCAAAATTTGCTATTGTAGAGCAAAAATATTAGCATTTTTGTAAGGAAACGAAATTTAACTAACTTTTGGCGCTTGTCCATTTTCACATAATTTTCAATTTAAGCTAAATTTCTTTTCCATTCTTGAGATTGAAATTTACAGAACCATGAGAGATAAATGCCCGATGGCCCAGAAATTTTGATGAAAGCTGAAGTTAATTTGAATTTTACTTTTTAAATTTGCTAAGCTCCTTCGTTGAGCTTTTCCATTCGTGAATTGTTCACCAAAATTGGTTTGAGCGTTTCATTTTCCATCAAAATTTTATTTGTCCAATTAAATTCCCTTTTTACTTTTTGATTTCATTTGAATCATTCACCAAAAAAAATTCCTCTTTTCCAAAGCATAAAATTGAATAAAAAAATTATTTGGCATTTTTTGTTTAAAATTAAATTAAAATTATTGGCATTTTATGTTTAAAATTAAATAGAGTTATTGGCAATTTTTGTTTAAAATTAAATTAAAGTTATTGGCCTTTTTTGTTTAAAATAAATTAAGGTTATTGGCATTTTGTTTAAAATCAAAATTAAAATTATTGGCTTTTTTTGTTTAAAATTAAAATTATTGGCAATTTTTGTTTAAAATTAAATTAAAATTATTGGCATTTTTTGTTTAAAATTAAATTAAAGTTATTGGCAATTTTTGTTTAAAATTAAACTAGTGTGAATCGATGGGGTCTATAGAAGGAGGAATGTTGATGGGAAAGCGCAAAGCGCTTAAGGACGCGGCTTTGCCGCGTTGCTAGATTTTTTTTTTTTGCCTTTTTTGGTGAAAATCGATGTTTTAGCTGGCTTGTCTGAAAATTTGCAAAATTTTTCCAATCGACACCTACACCATTCGATAGAGCTCGAAAAACTCTACATTTCAACTGTTGACCCCATCCAGCTACGAGCAATGTGCAAGGAGTTATAGCTCAGGGCCTGAATTTTGCATTTTGATTACCCTTCAGTTGCTCATTTTTCCGGTTCCCCTTTATGAAAGCAAAACAGGATTTCTGGTCCATGCCGGCTTTCCAGAACATCAAGTAAGAAATTCTGGTTCATACTGTTTTTCCGGAAAACATAATTCTGGTCCAGCTGGCTTTCCGGAACAGGAAATACTGGTGCATTCTGGATTTCCAGAATAGTTCTATCTTTCTGTAAAACATAATTCTGGTCTACACTGACTTTCCGGAAAGCGAAATTTGGTGCATTCTGGATTTCCAGAACAGCCAATAACAAATTCTGGTTCATACTGTTTTTCCGGAAAACATAATTCTGGTCCAGCTGGCTTTCCGGAAAGCGAAATCTGGTGCATTCTGGATTTCCAGAACAGCCAATAACAAATTCTGGTTCATACTGTCTTTTCGGAAAACCTAATTCTGGTCAAGCTGGGTTTCCTGAACCCAAATTCTGGTTCTTGCTGATCTTTCCGAAAACCTAATTCTGGTGCATTGTGGATTTCAAAAGTTCACATAACAAATTCTGGTTCTTACTGTATTTCCGGAAACCTAATTCTGGTCCAGCTGGCTTACCGGAACAGCAATTCTGGTGCATTCTGGATTTCCAGAACATTAAATAACAATTCTGGTTCTTGCTGTCTTTCCGGAAATCTAATTCTGGTCCAGCTGGCTTTCCGGAACAGTAAATTCTGGTGCATTTTGGATTTCCAGAACATCAAATAACAAATTCTGGTTCTTACTGATGAAAATTCCAAAAATTTCTGATTTGGCATCAAAAATATTTTTAAAAAATCGGAAACATTTTAAAACATATTTAGGAATTATTTCTACAACAGTAAATATCAATAGGAAGCCAGAAAAAAAAATTTATTTTTTCATTCCACACCAAAAGGGTCCCCCCTTTGGTTTTGAGATCCAAAACCACTTATACTCTTGCAACTCTGTTCAGAGTAGAGGTATTGGAATGAACTCAAGTGCTATTGGTAGAGCAAAAAATTAGCTATTTATGTAATTAGCGACTTTTTGAATATCTTTATTTTAAACATTATTATGATTTTTTTACTGAAAAATTCATTTTTTGCACAAAAATGACTACAACTTTTTGAATTTTAACAGTAGTCGAACAGTTCTTTAACCACAAAATGCAGCTTATTTTTCTGCATTTTATGATACTAAAATTATTGTGATCACTCAAGTTTGAACAAAGTTATGAATTTTTCAAATATTTACCCAATTTTGCAGACCAAAAAAATGAAAATTCCAAAAATTTCTGATTTGGCATCAAAAATATTTTTAAAAAAGCGGGAATACTTTAAAACATATTTAGGAATTATTTCTACAACAGTAAATATCAATAGGAAGCCAGAAAAAAAAATTTAATTTTTCTTGACACACCAAAAGGGTCCCCCCCCCCTTTGGTTTTGAGATCCAAAACCACTTATACTCTTGCAACTCTGTTCAGAGTAGAGGTATTGGAATGAACTCAAGTGCTATTGGTAGAGCAAAAAATTAGCTATTTATGTAATTAGCGACTTTTTGAATATCTTTATTTTAAACATTATTATGATTTTTTTACTGAAAAATTCATTTTTTGCACAAAAATGACTACAACTTTTTGAATTTTAACAGTAGTCGAACAGTTCTTTAACCACAAAATGCAGCTTATTTTTCTGCATTTTATGATACTAAAATTATTGTGATCACTCAAGTTTGAACAAAGTTATGAATTTTTCAAATATTTACCCAATTTTGCAGACCAAAAAAATGAAAATTCCAAAAATTTCTGATTTGGCATCAAAAATATTTTTAAAAAAGCGGGAATACTTTAAAACATATTTAGGAATTATTTCTACAACAGTAAATATCAATAGGAAGCCAGAAAAAAAAATTTAATTTTTCTTGACACACCAAAAGGGTCCCCCCCCCCTTTGGTTTTGAGATCCAAAACCACTTATACTCTTGCAACTCTGTTCAGAGTAGAGGTATTGGAATGAACTCAAGTGCTATTGGTAGAGCAAAAAATTAGCTATTTTTGTAAGGAAACAGAATTTGAAAAGTTTGACTCTGGAAATTATTATGAATTTTTTAGTGAAAAATCCATTTTTTGCACAAAAATGACTACAGCTTTTTTTCTTTCAACAGTAAGCGAATAGTTCTTTAACTAAAAATGCAGCTTATTTTTCTGCATTTTATGATATAAAAATCATGAACATCACTCAAGTTTGAACAAAGTTATGAATTTTTCAAATATTCACCCAATTTTGCCGACCAAAAAAATGAAAAATGCAAAATTTTGCTGATAGCATACAAAAATATTTTTAAAAAGTCGGGAATAATTTAAAATGATTTTAGAAATTTTTTCCCCCACAATAGAGATGAAGGGAAAGTCAGCAAAAATGATTTCAGGCAGGCGGATTCGAACCCCCAGCCAGCGGCCACCCCAGCCCCCGCCAATCACCACTCGGCCACCCCACCGCCAAATCCCCAGCCAAAGTGCATATGAAGACTTTTGTCTGGGGAAGTTTACACCATTCGAAAGCTCTTGAAAAGTTGGGTTTTGAAAGCGCTCTTTATTTTTCCTAAAAGCCGCGCTAAAAAAAGTTAATGACAAAAAACTGAAAAACCTTCGAGGGGGCCTAACTCAAAAATTTCAAAAAATTTTCAAACCAACTAAACACCATTCGACGCAGCTCGAAAAGCTTTACAATAATGGAGAAGATCGCAAAGAGCTGCGGGCAAAGCAAAAAAAGTTAGGAACAAATAACGAAAATCGGCACTCCGACCCAGCAATTTTGCTCGATTTTTACTGATCAGGCTTTTGCTCTGATCAAAAAGTGATCTGTTACGAACTTGTCGAAAACACATTGGTACATCCCCCTTTCACCGGGTGCTAAGCGATTGGAGCAAAAGGAAAAATTTCGTAACACTAAAACTGCGCACGGGCACCGCAACTCGGCTCCTGGGCCTCACCTGTCCACCGTACTGAAAAGTCTATAGTTTTCCTGAATGCGCCTCAAAAAGTTGCTCAACCAATGTGCGAGTGTCGGCGCGCCTCCGGCGCGCCGAAAGCTCAAATCCTTTTTTGAGACGAGTTCCAAGTTTATTCTAAGATATATAGAGGAATTAAAATTATTGGCATTTTTTGTTTAAAATTAAATTAAAGTTATTGGCAATTTTTGTTTAAAATTAAATTAAAATTATTGGCATTTTTTGTTTAAAATTAAATTAAAATTATTGGCATTTTTTGTTTAAAATTAAAATTATTGGCAATTTTTGTTTAAAATTAAATTAAAATTATTGGCATTTTTTGTTTAAAATTAAATTAAAGTATTGGCAATTTTTGATTAAAATTAAAATTATTACCATTAAAATTAAAATTATTGGCATTTTTTGTTTAAATTAAATTAAAATTATTGGCATTTTTTTTTAAATTAAGATTAATATTATTGGCATTTTTTGTTTTGCCATTTTTTTTGTTTAAAATTAAATTAAAATTATTGGCATTTTTGTTTAAAATTAAATTAAAATTATTGGCATTTTTTGTTTAAAATTAAGATTAATATTATTGGCATTTTTTGTTTTGCCATTTTTTTTTGTTTAAAATTAAATTAAAATTATTGGCATTTTTTGTTTAAAATTAAAATTATTGGCATTTTAAAGGTTTCTTAGGGGACCCTTTTGGTCAAAATTAGCAAGACTCCGTGCTTTGAGCCCTTTTTGTTGTCCACAAAAAGTCTACACAGAAAGGAACACACTTTGTCTGTGCCGACGGCATACTGAGATGCCGGCGCGTTTTCTTCCGCTTTTTTTATCATTTCTTTCAGCACGTTCAGCTTTGCCCTACTCTTTTTCAGAATGTCGGCTATTTTTTCACGAATTTTTTTTTCATTGTACCAAAATATTTTGCTGTATGCCACCCAACAGTTAAACATATGGGTCAGAAAATTTGACTGCAATTGCATACAATTGGTTAAATATTTGCATTCATCTGATAAAATTTAAAATTTGGGGTTTAATTGCATACTAAAAAAAGTGTTCAAAATATTTTTATTTGCATTTATCTGATAAAATGATAACTTTGGGTTTTAATTGCATAATAAAAGGAACTATTCAAATTATTTTTATTTGCATTTATCTGATAAAATTTAAATTTGGGTTTTAATTGTTTAAAAAAGGATATTGGTAAAATTATTGAACATTGGACCTGATTTTTTTTTCAAATAAAGGTTTATGCAATTTTGAGAAGTAAGGTCGCTCGCTGATCACGAATATGACATCAGATTTATCATTCAAAATTGTATAAAATCTTTATTTTTTTTTAAATCGGGACCAATATTCTTTAATTTTACCAAATTATTTACCCGCTTCACTGCGTATTTTAAAATATTCTTCTTGAAAAAATTTTGATCCCCATTTATTGTAGAGACTAAATTCCAGCATCATTTTGCTTCTCCATTTGCCGATTTCGCTTTTGTTTTGGAAATAGTCACTATACATCAATGCATATGAAGAGAATGGGGCAGAACCTGAAATTTATGTTATGATTTTTCCATATTTTTTTTTGCTACGAAATTGCAAACTTTTTTTTTAATTTCGTGTTCACAAAAATTACAAAAATCCCTTAACAATAATTTATTAGAGCAGAGGGAAGAAAGTCGAATGAAAAAACAAATTTAAAAAAGAATTTATGGAAGTTTTTTGAAAATGTTATTACTTTTATCCATTTAAATCGGTCCTATGCATTTAATTTAATTATTTCTCACAAAAAAAAGACAATTCTTTAATATTGCCGCAAAGCAAGGCCACCCTCGAACCTCCGACCAGCATTATGAACGACTCTCGCACTTTGTTTACTTCTCGAATATTGCTTTTCGAAATCTTACTAAAACAAACTTTCGGAAATTTAAAGAATACGTGTCGACGGATTATTTGAATACTTTTACGGTACGCCAACAAAACACCGAAGCCACGAAACACCGGACGAAGCCAAAAAAATATATCACAAAAAAATTTTTAAAAGTCGATAAAAAATTTTGTTAGGGGTATACAAGGGAGTAGAATCCAAATCTGACCTCCGTTTTGACCAATTCCGAACCCCGAACCCGGATCCGAACATTTTTTCGAAAATAAAAATAATTTTTCTAGGGGCTTTCTGGGCCGTATCGTCCAATTCTGAATCCCGGACCCGAATTAAGACTAAAACTGATTTCTGATTTTCGAAAAAATGTTCGAATCCGGGTTCGCGGTTCGGAATTGGTCAAAATGGAGGTCAGATTCGGATTCTACTCCCTTGTATACCCTTAACACAATTTTATTTTTTTAATTTTATTTTTTTCGGTATTTCGTGGTTTTTGGCTTAGTCGTGTTTCGTGGCTTCGGTGTTTTGTGGAGCAGCGACCTTTACAATAGTAAATTTTGAATTTTACTAATATTCAATTTTGTTAAGATATTCAAATTTTACTACTTTATTCCACGTATTATTTGAATATTTTCAACTAGAACTATGATTTTTTGAATTTTACTAATATTCAATTTTGATAAGATATTCAAATTTTACTACTTTGATTCCACGTATTATTTGAATATTTTCAACCTATGATTATTCGAATATCTAGTAAATTTTGAATTTTCTAATATTCAATTTTGTGAAGATATTCAAATTTTACTACTTTTATTCCACCTAGTATTTGAATATTTTCAACTAATACTATGATTATTTGAATTTTACAAAAATTCAAATAATACGCCGACATATGAACTAATTAATATAGAGGTAAATTTAATTTGGTGTTTTTTCTCATTAATTGATGGATAATTTACTCGAAATATTTGAGCAATTTGTGCCGATGGTCAATAAACTGCAGCAAATCGCTCAGCATCCATTCCTTTATGTGCTCTGAATTTTCGCTGATGATTTGCTTTGCTTCATCTATACAATTGTTTTGAAAAATTTCCTTGTCAAATTTATTTTCGCATTGTAATGCTTTTAAAGTTTCGAATTTAATGCGTAACAAAAGGCACAATGCCTCGTCATATAACTTCATCTCTGCAAACAGAGTTATGATCCTAAATCGAATAATATAAAATATATTGAACATATTTTTATTTTATCCTTAATTTTAATATTAAATTATAAAATATTTATTATTTTTGTCCTTTGAATATTAAATTAATTTTATCTTTAAACTTGAATATATAATATATTGAAATGTGTTTATATTATCCTTCAATTTTAATATTAAATTAGAAAGAATTTATTATATTTATACTTAAATTAAAATATTAATTATGTAAAAAATTTATTAATATTTATACTTAAATTTGAATATTAATAATAAAGTCATTAATTCGATTTTACCTTGACAAATTGTCACTGTGTCGTTTATAAAATGAAATATATTTATTTTCTTTCGTCAAAACTTGGTGCTGCAATTGTTCTATATTTTGGTCCAATTTCCAGCGGAGCATATAAATGTGCGTGTAAATTGCTATTTTGGACATGAAAGTCTGACGAATTTGTTCCGTTTCTGCGGTAAAATATGACACATAAAATTCGTCCAATAAAACGTTTTGGGCACCGCCGTAGGGGTTTTGCTTGAAGCAAAACTCGCCACAGTAGAGAAAGAGGGCTGAATTATTTATTTACAGAAACTTTTAATATGCACACAAAAAATGCCTAATCAAAAAGAGGGGAAACTTTGGTCTAGAAACATATTTTGGAAGCAATGCCAAGCGGGTACCACCTTTTCAGTGCCGTTCACTTCAGTACCAGCAACTTTTGAAAGTCTATAACTTTTTTTAAACTCTGAATCAAGCAAACAAGATGCCATTCAAAAGCTCAAAGCGTTGAAAGCTATTGTTTAAACTAAAGCTTAACAATTAGAAAATTTGTTAAAAAGTTATTTCAATAAAACTATGAAATCCATCCTGATTTTTGGGTGCTTTTTCTGATTGAACTTTTTAAAAACGAATTGAATCGCTTGGCCTTTTTTTAATGATTTCTCTCCTTTGAGCTTTTGAATGCCATATTTTTGCTTGATTTAGTTAGTTTAAAAGTTATAGACATTTCAAAATGGTTTCAAATAGGGATATACCTCCCGATCCCGACCGAGATCCCGATCCCGATCTACCCTACTAGATAGATAGATAATCCATCATTTTGTGCCTTTTTAATTATGACTCAATTCAGTTTCGACCCTCAAACCACAAAATCCGTCACCAGCCTGTCCTAATGCCGATTATTCCGGCTCTGAAAACCCCGATCAGCCCAAACGCACATTTTATGAAACTTTGGCCAGGAAATGCATTTGAAGTTGCCAATGTTAAGAATAAAATTGCAAAAAAAATGGTTGGACTCATCTTAACAAATATTGAAACAAAAAATTAGCAAATCAAAACACAAGTTATTGAAAATTTAAGAAAAAAAATCCACTAAATAACATATTATCGAATTTTTAAATATTGAATGAATTGTAGTAAAATAATTATTGAGAGGAGGAGGCAAATTGTGAAGATTTGATGCCCTGCTGCTGGTGGGGGTGAGCAGAATAATGATGGAACAAAATCAATACAATTTATTTTCCTCTTATAATTTGATTTTTTTTTCATTATTCAGTTACACAAGAATGTGATTAAGGCTGTTCTAAGAGTCTGGATCGGCTCGAGAGTCTCGTTTTCTGTTGGAAAAACGAATTTTTGACCAAAAGTGTCCCCCCTATGGTTTTGCAAACTTTGAGAAGCCATAACTGGCTTCATAATGATTTCCGACAAAAAAATTGTTTAGATTCATACTCAGCTCGACGAGACGAAGCAATTGGTATATAATTTTATGCCTTTTGGAGTGGGTGATGAACTATACTATATCCGATATCAATTTGTTTTTAATTTAAGCCCTTCGAATTAATTTTTTCAAAAGCAACAAAGTCTGGCAATCATAAATATCAGGTACCGTGTTCGTCTTCGGATTAATGCTAAACCCGGACGGACATTGACCGGGGTTTACTCCTCTTTTGATGTGCAGGGAAGAGAATTCAGAACACTGCTGCTGTCTGACTATGAGGGTCTGAAGCTTTGAAGCAAAGGCCGAAGGAAGCTAGAGCACTGACCGTTCGAGATTCTCGATCGGTCTCAAGTCCGGGCTCTAAAGGAGACTGTTGGAGTCGTCGCTCCAGAGTTTTCTTCTTTAAAATTTTTTTGGGAAATCGGTGAATTTTACGAAAAGAGTTGCTGAGATGCCTAGCAACATTTAAATGTAGAATTTTGTCCAAATTAGGTTGCTTAAAACTTTCTTCATAAAGCTTATTGTTTTCGGATCTGGACCCTTCCCTTATAAAGTAGAAATACTTGAGTTTTAAAGGGGCCACCTTATAAAAAATCTTATCCTGATTATAAATGCGTTTTAAAATGACCACTCAAAACTGTTTTAAGATTTGCTGGACTATGTGAAAAATTATGGAATAGTTGCAGTCGTATAAAAATAATTTTATACCCTTCCAAAAGCTTTAGCAAATTTGTATATGTCTATGTCAAATAAATTTGAAACCTAAATGTTAAGCATCTTTTTATTTATTATAGTAATTGCGGCTATTATTGCTCTAAAAATTGTTAAAATTTAAATGTTTAATAGATGACGGAGCATATTATAAAAAATCGTATCCATCATTTTAAATGCGTTCAAAATTGATCACCACAACATTTTTTAAGATTTGCAAGATATGCAAAAGTGGATAAAATACAAATATTTTATACCACTCAACATTTAAATGTAGAATTTTGTCCAAATTAGGTTGCTTAACACTTTCTTCATAAAGCTTATTGTTTTCGGATCTGGACCTTTCCCTTAGAAAGTAGAAATACTTGAGTTTTAAAGGGACCACCTTATAAAAAATCTTATACTGATTATAAATGCGTTTTAAAATGACCACTCAAAAATGTTTTAAGATTTGCTGGACTATGTGAAAAATTATGGAATAGTTGCAGTCGTATAAAAATAATTTTATAACCTTCCAAAAGCTCCGGCAAATTTGAATATGTCTATGTCAAATAAATTTGAAACCTAAATGTTAAGCATGTTTTTATTCATTATAGTAATTGCGGCTATTATTGCTCTAAAAATTGTTAAAATTTAAATGTTTAATAGATGACGGAGCATATTATAAAAAATCGTATCCATCATTTTAAATGCGTTCAAAATTGATCACCACAACATTTTTTAAGATTTGCAAGATATGCAAAAGTGGATAAAATACAAATATTTTATACCACTCAACATTTAAATGTAGAATTTTGTCCAAATTAGGTTGCTTAACACTTTCTTCATAAAGCTTATTGTTTTCGGATCTGGACCTTTCCCTTAGAAAGTAGAAATACTTGAGTTTTAAAGGGACCACCTTATAAAAAATCTTATACTGATTATAAATGCGTTTTAAAATGACCACTCAAAAATGTTTTAAGATTTGCTGGACTATGTGAAAAATTATGGAATAGTTGCAGTCGTATAAAAATAATTTTATAACCTTCCAAAAGCTCCGGCAAATTTGAATATGTCTATGTCAAATAAATTTGAAACCTAAATGTTAAGCATGTTTTTATTCATTATAGTAATTGCGGATATTATTGCTCTAAAAATTGTTAAAATTTAAATGTTTAATAGATGACGGGGCATATTATAAAAAATTGTATCCATCATTTTAAATGCGTTCAAAATTGATCACCACAACATTTTTTAAGATTTGCTAGATATGCAAAAGTGGATAAAATACAAATATTTTATACCACTCAACATTTAAATGTAGAATTTTGTCCAAATTAGGTTGCTTAAAACTTTCTTCATAAAGCGTATTGTTTTCGGATCTGGACCTTTCCCTTAGAAAGTAGAAATACTTGAGTTTTAAAGGGGCCACCTTATAAAAAATCTTATACTGATTATAAATGCGTTTTAAAATGACCACTCAAAAATGTTTTAAGATTTGCTGGACTATGTGAAAAATTATGGAATAGTTGCAGTCGTATAAAAATAATTTTATAACCTTCCAAAAGCTCCGGCTTAAATTTTAACAATTTTTAGAGCAATAATAGCCGCAATTACTATAATGAATAAAAACCTGCTTAAAATTTAGGTTTCAAATTTATTTGACATAGACATATACAAATTTGCTGAAGCTTTTGGAAAGGTATAAAATTATTTTTATACGACTGCAACTATTCCATAATTTTTCACATAGTCCAGCAAATCTTAAAACATTTTTGAGTGGTCATTTTAAAACGCATTTATAATCAGTATAAGATTTTTTATAAGGTGGTCCCTTTAAAACTCAAATATTTCTACTTTATAAGGGAAAGGTCCAGATCCGAAAACAATAAGCTTTATGAAGAAAGTGTTAAGCAACCTAATTTGGACAAAATTCTACATTTAAATGTTGAGTGGTATAAAATATTTGTATTTTATCCACTTTTGCATATCTTGCAAATCTTAAAAAATGTTGTGGTGATCAATTTTGAACGCATTTAAAATGATGGATACGATTTTTTATAATATGCTCCGTCATCTATTAAACATTTAAATTTTAACAATTTTTAGAGCAATAATAGTCGCAATTATTATAATGAATAAAAACATGCTTAACATTTAGGTTTCAAATTTATTTGACATAGACATATACAAATTTGCTGAAGCTTTTGGAAGGGTATAAAATTATTTTTATACGACTGCAACTATTCCATAATTTTTCACATAGTCCAGCAAATCTTAAAACAGTTTTGAGTGGTCATTTTAAAACGCATTTATAATCAGTATAAGATTTTTTATAAGGTGGTCCCTTTAAAACTCAAGTATTTCTACTTTATAAGGGAAAGGTCCAGATCCGAAAACAATAAGCTTTATGAAGAAAGTGTTAAGCAACCTAATTTGGACAAAATTCTACATTTAAATGTTGAGTGGTATAAAATATTTGTATTTTATCCACTTTTGCATATCTAGCAAATCTTAAAAAATGTTGTGGTGATCAATTTTGAACGCATTTAAAATGATGGATACAATTTTTTATAATATGCCCCGTCATCTATTAAACATTTAAATTTTAACAATTTTTAGTGCAATAATAGCCGCAATTACTATAATGAATAAAAACATGCTTAACATTTAGGTTTCAAATTTATTTGACATAGACATATTCAAATTTGCCGGAGCTTTTGGAAGGTTATAAAATTATTTTTATACGACTGCAACTATTCCATAATTTTTCACATAGTCCAGCAAATCTTAAAACATTTTTGAGTGGTCATTTTAAAACGCATTTATAATCAGTATAAGATTTTTTATAAGGTGGTCCCTTTAAAACTCAAATATTTCTACTTTATAAGGGAAAGGTCCAGATCCGAAAACAATAAGCTTTATGAAGAAAGTGTTAAGCAACCTAATTTGGACAAAATTCTACATTTAAATGTTGAGTGGTATAAAATATTTGTATTTTATCCACTTTTGCATATCTTGCAAATCTTAAAAAATGTTGTGGTGATCAATTTTGAACGCATTTAAAATGATGGATACGATTTTTTATAATATGCTCCGTCATCTATTAAACATTTAAATTTTAACAATTTTTAGAGCAATAATAGTCGCAATTATTATAATGAATAAAAACATGCTTAACATTTAGGTTTCAAATTTATTTGACATAGACATATACAAATTTGCTGAAGCTTTTGGAAGGGTATAAAATTATTTTTATACGACTGCAACTATTCCATAATTTTTCACATAGTCCAGCAAATCTTAAAACAGTTTTGAGTGGTCATTTTAAAACGCATTTATAATCAGTATAAGATTTTTTATAAGGTGGTCCCTTTAAAACTCAAGTATTTCTACTTTATAAGGGAAAGGTCCAGATCCGAAAACAATAAGCTTTATGAAGAAAGTTTTAAGCAACCTAATTTGGACAAAATTCTACATTTAAATGTTGAGTGGTATAAAATATTTGTATTTTATCCACTTTTGCATATCTAGCAAATCTTAAAAAATGTTGTGGTGATCAATTTTGAACGCATTTAAAATGATGGATACAATTTTTTATAATATGCCCCGTGTCATCTATTAAACATTTAAATTTTAACAATTTTTAGTGCAATAATAGCCGCAATTACTATAATGAATAAAAACATGCTTAACATTTAGGTTTCAAATTTATTTGACATAGACATATTCAAATTTGCCGGAGCTTTTGGAAGGTTATAAAATTATTTTTATACGACTGCAACTATTCCATAATTTTTCACATAGTCCAGCAAATCTTAAAACATTTTTGAGTGGTCATTTTAAAACGCATTTATAATCAGTATAAGATTTTTTATAAGGTGGTCCCTTTAAAACTCAAGTATTTCTACTTTCTAAGGGAAAGGTCCAGATCCGAAAACAATAAGCTTTATGAAGAAAGTTTTAAGCAACCTAATTTGGACAAAATTCTACATTTAAATGTTGAGTGGTATAAAATATTTGTATTTTATCCACTTTTGCATATCTAGCAAATCTTAAAAAATGTTGTGGTGATCAATTTTGAACGCATTTAAAATGATGGATACAATTTTTTATAATATGCCCCGTCATCTATTAAACATTTAAATTTTAACAATTTTTAGTGCAATAATAGCCGCAATTACTATAATGAATAAAAACATGCTTAACATTTAGGTTTCAAATTTATTTGACATAGACATATTCAAATTTGCCGGAGCTTTTGGAAGGTTATAAAATTATTTTTATACGACTGCAACTATTCCATAATTTTTCACATAGTCCAGCAAATCTTAAAACATTTTTGAGTGGTCATTTTAAAACGCATTTATAATCAGTATAAGATTTTTTATAAGGTGGTCCCTTTAAAACTCAAGTATTTCTACTTTCTAAGGGAAAGGTCCAGATCCGAAAACAATAAGCTTTATGAAGAAAGTTTTAAGCAACCTAATTTGGACAAAATTCTACATTTAAATGTTGAGTGGTATAAAATATTTGTATTTTATCCACTTTTGCATATCTAGCAAATCTTAAAAAATGTTGTGGTGATCAATTTTGAACGCATTTAAAATGATGGATACAATTTTTTATAATATGCCCCGTCATCTATTAAACATTTAAATTTTAACAATTTTTAGAGCAATAATATCCGCAATTACTATAATGAATAAAAACATGCTTAACATTTAGGTTTCAAATTTATTTGACATAGACATATTCAAATTTGCCGGAGCTTTTGGAAGGTTATAAAATTATTTTTATACGACTGCAACTATTCCATAATTTTTCACATAGTCCAGCAAATCTTAAAACATTTTTGAGTGGTCATTTTAAAACGCATTTATAATCAGTATAAGATTTTTTATAAGGTGGCCCCTTTAAAACTCAAGTATTTCTACTTTCTAAGGGAAAGGTCCAGATCCGAAAACAATACGCTTTATGAAGAAAGTTTTAAGCAAACTAATTTGGACAAAATTCTACATTTAAATGTTGAGTGGTATAAAATATTTGTATTTTATCCACTTTTGCATATCTAGCAAATCTTAAAAAATGTTGTGGTGATCAATTTTGAACGCATTTAAAATGATGGATACAATTTTTTATAATATGCCCCGTCATCTATTAAACATTTAAATTTTAACAATTTTTAGTGCAATAATAGCCGCAATTACTATAATGAATAAAAACATGCTTAACATTTAGGTTTCAAATTTATTTGACATAGACATATTCAAATTTGCCGGAGCTTTTGGAAGGTTATAAAATTATTTTTATACGACTGCAACTATTCCATAATTTTTCACATAGTCCAGCAAATCTTAAAACATTTTTGAGTGGTCATTTTAAAACGCATTTATAATCAGTATAAGATTTTTTATAAGGTGGTCCCTTTAAAACTCAAGTATTTCTACTTTCTAAGGGAAAGGTCCAGATCCGAAAACAATAAGCTTTATGAAGAAAGTTTTAAGCAACCTAATTTGGACAAAATTCTACATTTAAATGTTGAGTGGTATAAAATATTTGTATTTTATCCACTTTTGCATATCTAGCAAATCTTAAAAAATGTTGTGGTGATCAATTTTGAACGCATTTAAAATGATGGATACAATTTTTTATAATATGCCCCGTCATCTATTAAACATTTAAATTTTAACAATTTTTAGTGCAATAATAGCCGCAATTACTATAATGAATAAAAACATGCTTAACATTTAGGTTTCAAATTTATTTGACATAGACATATTCAAATTTGCCGGAGCTTTTGGAAGGTTATAAAATTATTTTTATACGACTGCAACTATTCCATAATTTTTCACATAGTCCAGCAAATCTTAAAACATTTTTGAGTGGTCATTTTAAAACGCATTTATAATCAGTATAAGATTTTTTATAAGGTGGTCCCTTTAAAACTCAAGTATTTCTACTTTCTAAGGGAAAGGTCCAGATCCGAAAACAATAAGCTTTATGAAGAAAGTTTTAAGCAACCTAATTTGGACAAAATTCTACATTTAAATGTTGAGTGGTATAAAATATTTGTATTTTATCCACTTTTGCATATCTAGCAAATCTTAAAAAATGTTGTGGTGATCAATTTTGAACGCATTTAAAATGATGGATACAATTTTTTATAATATGCCCCGTCATCTATTAAACATTTAAATTTTAACAATTTTTAGAGCAATAATATCCGCAATTACTATAATGAATAAAAACATGCTTAACATTTAGGTTTCAAATTTATTTGACATAGACATATTCAAATTTGCCGGAGCTTTTGGAAGGTTATAAAATTATTTTTATACGACTGCAACTATTCCATAATTTTTCACATAGTCCAGCAAATCTTAAAACATTTTTGAGTGGTCATTTTAAAACGCATTTATAATCAGTATAAGATTTTTTATAAGGTGGTCCCTTTAAAACTCAAGTATTTCTACTTTCTAAGGGAAAGGTCCAGATCCGAAAACAATAAGCTTTATGAAGAAAGTTTTAAGCAACCTAATTTGGACAAAATTCTACATTTAAATGTTGAGTGGTATAAAATATTTGTATTTTATCCACTTTTGCATATCTAGCAAATCTTAAAAAATGTTGTGGTGATCAATTTTGAACGCATTTAAAATGATGGATACAATTTTTTATAATATGCCCCGTCATCTATTAAACATTTAAATTTTAACAATTTTTAGAGCAATAATATCCGCAATTACTATAATGAATAAAAACATGCTTAACATTTAGGTTTCAAATTTATTTGACATAGACATATTCAAATTTGCCGGAGCTTTTGGAAGGTTATAAAATTATTTTTATACGACTGCAACTATTCCATAATTTTTTACATAGTCCAGCAAATCTTAAAACATTTTTGAGTGGTCATTTTAAAACGCATTTATAATCAGTATAAGATTTTTTATAAGGTGGTCCCTTTAAAACTCAAGTATTTCTACTTTCTAAGGGAAAGGTCCAGATCCGAAAACAATAAGCTTTATGAAGAAAGTTTTAAGCAACCTAATTTGGACAAAATTCTACATTTAAATGTTGAGTGGTATAAAATATTTGTATTTTATCCACTTTTGCATATCTAGCAAATCTTAAAAAATGTTGTGGTGATCAATTTTGAACGCATTTAAAATGATGGATACAATTTTTTATAATATGCCCCGTCATCTATTAAACATTTAAATTTTAACAATTTTTAGAGCAATAATATCCGCAATTACTATAATGAATAAAAACATGCTTAACATTTAGGTTTCAAATTTATTTGACATAGACATATTCAAATTTGCCGGAGCTTTTGGAAGGTTATAAAATTATTTTTATACGACTGCAACTATTCCATAATTTTTCACATAGTCCAGCAAATCTTAAAACATTTTTGAGTGGTCATTTTAAAACGCATTTATAATCAGTATAAGATTTTTTATAAGGTGGTCCCTTTAAAACTCAAGTATTTCTACTTTCTAAGGGAAAGGTCCAGATCCGAAAACAATAAGCTTTATGAAGAAAGTTTTAAGCAACCTAATTTGGACAAAATTCTACATTTAAATGTTGAGTGGTATAAAATATTTGTATTTTATCCACTTTTGCATATCTAGCAAATCTTAAAAAATGTTGTGGTGATCAATTTTGAACGCATTTAAAATGATGGATACAATTTTTTATAATATGCCCCGTCATCTATTAAACATTTAAATTTTAACAATTTTTAGAGCAATAATATCCGCAATTACTATAATGAATAAAAACATGCTTAACATTTAGGTTTCAAATTTATTTGACATAGACATATTCAAATTTGCCGGAGCTTTTGGAAGGTTATAAAATTATTTTTATACGACTGCAACTATTCCATAATTTTTCACATAGTCCAGCAAATCTTAAAACATTTTTGAGTGGTCATTTTAAAACGCATTTATAATCAGTATAAGATTTTTTATAAGGTGGTCCCTTTAAAACTCAAGTATTTCTACTTTCTAAGGGAAAGGTCCAGATCCGAAAACAATAAGCTTTATGAAGAAAGTTTTAAGCAACCTAATTTGGACAAAATTCTACATTTAAATGTTGAGTGGTATAAAATATTTGTATTTTATCCACTTTTGCATATCCAGCAAATCTTAAAAAATGTTGTGGTGATCAATTTTGAACGCATTTAAAATGATGGATACAATTTTTTATAATATGCCCCGTCATCTATTAAACATTTAAATTTTAACAATTTTTAGAGCAATAATATCCGCAATTACTATAATGAATAAAAACATGCTTAACATTTAGGTTTCAAATTTATTTGACATAGACATATTCAAATTTGCCGGAGCTTTTAGAAGGTTATAAAATTATTTTTATACGACTGCAACTATTCCATAATTTTTTCACATAGTCCAGCAAATCTTAAAACATTTTTGAGTGGTCATTTTAAAACGCATTTATAATCAGTATAAGATTTTTTATAAGGTGGTCCCTTTAAAACTCAAGTATTTCTACTTTCTAAGGGAAAGGTCCAGATCCGAAAACAATAAGCTTTATGAAGAAAGTTTTAAGCAACCTAATTTGGACAAAATTCTACATTTAAATGTTGAGTGGTATAAAATATTTGTATTTTATCCACTTTTGCATATCTAGCAAATCTTAAAAAATGTTGTGGTGATCAATTTTGAACGCATTTAAAATGATGGATACAATTTTTTATAATATGCCCCGTCATCTATTAAACATTTAAATTTTAACAATTTTTAGAGCAATAATAGCCGCAATTACTATAATGAATAAAAACATGCTTAACATTTAGGTTTCAAATTTATTTGACATAGACATATTCAAATTTGCCGGAGCTTTTGGAAGGTTATAAAATTATTTTTATACGACTGCAACTATTCCATAATTTTTCACATAGTCCAGCAAATCTTAAAACATTTTTGAGTGGTCATTTTAAAACGCATTTATAATCAGTATAAGATTTTTTATAAGGTGGTCCCTTTAAAACTCAAGTATTTCTACTTTCTAAGGGAAAGGTCCAGATCCGAAAACAATAAGCTTTATGAAGAAAGTTTTAAGCAACCTAATTTGGACAAAATTCTACATTTAAATGTTGAGTGGTATAAAATATTTGTATTTTATCCACTTTTGCATATCTAGCAAATCTTAAAAAATGTTGTGGTGATCAATTTTGAACGCATTTAAAATGATGGATACAATTTTTTATAATATGCCCCGTCATCTATTAAACATTTAAATTTTAACAATTTTTAGAGCAATAATATCCGCAATTACTATAATGAATAAAAACATGCTTAACATTTAGGTTTCAAATTTATTTGACATAGACATATTCAAATTTGCCGGAGCTTTTAGAAGGTTATAAAATTATTTTTATACGACTGCAACTATTCCATAATTTTTCACATAGTCCAGCAAATCTTAAAACATTTTTGAGTGGTCATTTTAAAACGCATTTATAATCAGTATAAGATTTTTTATAAGGTGGTCCCTTTAAAACTCAAGTATTTCTACTTTCTAAGGGAAAGGTCCAGATCCGAAAACAATAAGCTTTATGAAGAAAGTTTTAAGCAACCTAATTTGGACAAAATTCTACATTTAAATGTTGAGTGGTATAAAATATTTGTATTTTATCCACTTTTGCATATCTAGCAAATCTTAAAAAATGTTGTGGTGATCAATTTTGAACGCATTTAAAATGATGGATACAATTTTTTATAATATGCCCCGTCATCTATTAAACATTTAAATTTTAACAATTTTTAGAGCAATAATATCCGCAATTACTATAATGAATAAAAACATGCTTAACATTTAGGTTTCAAATTTATTTGACATAGACATATTCAAATTTGCCGGAGCTTTTGGAAGGTTATAAAATTATTTTTATACGACTGCAACTATTCCATAATTTTTCACATAGTCCAGCAAATCTTAAAACATTTTTGAGTGGTCATTTTAAAACGCATTTATAATCAGTATAAGATTTTTTATAAGGTGGTCCCTTTAAAACTCAAGTATTTCTACTTTCTAAGGGAAAGGTCCAGATCCGAAAACAATAAGCTTTATGAAGAAAGTTTTAAGCAACCTAATTTGGACAAAATTCTACATTTAAATGTTGAGTGGTATAAAATATTTGTATTTTATCCACTTTTGCATATCTAGCAAATCTTAAAAAATGTTGTGGTGATCAATTTTGAACGCATTTAAAATGATGGATACAATTTTTTATAATATGCCCCGTCATCTATTAAACATTTAAATTTTAACAATTTTTAGAGCAATAATATCCGCAATTACTATAATGAATAAAAACATGCTTAACATTTAGGTTTCAAATTTATTTGACATAGACATATTCAAATTTGCCGGAGCTTTTGGAAGGTTATAAAATTATTTTTATACGACTGCAACTATTCCATAATTTTTCACATAGTCCAGCAAATCTTAAAACATTTTTGAGTGGTCATTTTAAAACGCATTTATAATCAGTATAAGATTTTTTATAAGGTGGTCCCTTTAAAACTCAAGTATTTCTACTTTCTAAGGGAAAGGTCCAGATCCGAAAACAATAAGCTTTATGAAGAAAGTTTTAAGCAACCTAATTTGGACAAAATTCTACATTTAAATGTTGAGTGGTATAAAATATTTGTATTTTATCCACTTTTGCATATCTAGCAAATCTTAAAAAATGTTGTGGTGATCAATTTTGAACGCATTTAAAATGATGGATACAATTTTTTATAATATGCCCCGTCATCTATTAAACATTTAAATTTTAACAATTTTTAGAGCAATAATATCCGCAATTACTATAATGAATAAAAACATGCTTAACATTTAGGTTTCAAATTTATTTGACATAGACATATTCAAATTTGCCGGAGCTTTTGGAAGGTTATAAAATTATTTTTATACGACTGCAACTATTCCATAATTTTTCACATAGTCCAGCAAATCTTAAAACATTTTTGAGTGGTCATTTTAAAACGCATTTATAATCAGTATAAGATTTTTTATGAAGGTGGTCCCTTTAAAACTCAAGTATTTCTACTTTCTAAGGGAAAGGTCCAGATCCGAAAACAATAAGCTTTATGAAGAAAGTTTTAAGCAACCTAATTTGGACAAAATTCTACATTTAAATGTTGAGTGGTATAAAATATTTGTATTTTATCCACTTTTGCATATCTAGCAAATCTTAAAAAATGTTGTGGTGATCAATTTTGAACGCATTTAAAATGATGGATACAATTTTTTATAATATGCCCCGTCATCTATTAAACATTTAAATTTTAACAATTTTTAGAGCAATAATATCCGCAATTACTATAATGAATAAAAACATGCTTAACATTTAGGTTTCAAATTTATTTGACATAGACATATTCAAATTTGCCGGAGCTTTTGGAAGGTTATAAAATTATTTTTATACGACTGCAACTATTCCATAATTTTTCACATAGTCCAGCAAATCTTAAAACAGTTTTGAGTGGTCATTTTAAAACGCATTTATAATCAGTATAAGATTTTTTATAAGGTGGTCCCTTTAAAACTCAAGTATTTCTACTTTCTAAGGGAAAGGTCCAGATCCGAAAACAATAAGCTTTATGAAGAAAGTTTTAAGCAATCTAATTTGGACAAAATTCTACATTTAAATGTTGAGTGGTATAAAATATTTGTATTTTATCCACTTTTGCATATCTAGCAAATCTTAAAAAATGTTGTGGTGATCAATTTTGAACGCATTTAAAATGATGGATACAATTTTTTATAATATGCCCCGTCATCTATTAAACATTTAAATTTTAACAATTTTTAGAGCAATAATATCCGCAATTACTATAATGAATAAAAACATGCTTAACATTTAGGTTTCAAATTTATTTGACATAGACATATTCAAATTTGCCGGAGCTTTTGGAAGGTTATAAAATTATTTTTATACGACTGCAACTATTCCATAATTTTTCACATAGTCCAGCAAATCTTAAAACATTTTTGAGTGGTCATTTTAAAACGCATTTATAATCAGTATAAGATTTTTTATAAGGTGGTCCCTTTAAAACTCAAGTATTTCTACTTTCTAAGGGAAAGGTCCAGATCCGAAAACAATAAGCTTTATGAAGAAAGTTTTAAGCAACCTAATTTGGACAAAATTCTACATTTAAATGTTGAGTGGTATAAAATATTTGTATTTTATCCACTTTTGCATATCTAGCAAATCTTAAAAAATGTTGTGGTGATCAATTTTGAACGCATTTAAAATGATGGATACAATTTTTTATAATATGCCCCGTCATCTATTAAACATTTAAATTTTAACAATTTTTAGAGCAATAATAGCCGCAATTACTATAATGAATAAAAACATGCTTAACATTTAGGTTTCAAATTTATTTGACATAGACATATTCAAATTTGCCGGAGCTTTTGGAAGGTTATAAAATTATTTTTATACGACTGCAACTATTCCATAATTTTTCACATAGTCCAGCAAATCTTAAAACATTTTTGAGTGGTCATTTTAAAACGCATTTATAATCAGTATAAGATTTTTTATAAGGTGGTCCCTTCAAAACTCAAGTATTTCTACTTTCTAAGGGAAAGGTCCAGATCCGAAAACAATAAGCTTTATGAAGAAAGTTTTAAGCAACCTAATTTGGACAAAATTCTACATTTAAATGTTGAGTGGTATAAAATATTTGTATTTTATCCACTTTTGCATATCTAGCAAATCTTAAAAAATGTTGTGGTGATCAATTTTGAACGCATTTAAAATGATGGATACAATTTTTTATAATATGCCCCGTCATCTATTAAACATTTAAATTTTAACAATTTTTAGAGCACTAATAGCCGCAATTACTATAATGAATAAAAACATGCTTAACATTTAGGTTTCAAATTTATTTGACATAGACATATACTAATTTGCCGGAGCTTTTGGAAGGTTATAAAATTATTTTTATACGACTGCAACTATTCCATAATTTTTCACATAGTCCAGCAAATCTTAAAACAGTTTTGAGTGGTCATTTTAAAACGCATTTATAATCAGTATAAGATTTTTTATAAGTGGTCCCTTTAAAACTCAAGTATTTCTACTTTATAAGGGAAGGGTCCAGATCCGAAAACAATAAGCTTTATGAAGAAAGTTTTTAAGCAACCTAATTTGGACAAAAGTCTACATTTAAATGTTAAATGGTATACAATATTTGTTATTTTATCAACTTTTGCCCAATATTATAAATATCGCGCAAATCTTAAAAAATGTTGTGGTGATCAATTTTGAACGCATTTAAAATGATTGATACGATTTTTTATAAGATGCCACGTCATCTATTAAACATTTAAATTTTAACAATTTTTAGAGCAATAATAGCCGCAATTACTATAATGAATAAAAACATGCTTAACATTTAGGTTTCAAATTTATTTGACATAGACATATTCAAATTTGCCGGAGCTTTTGGAAGGTTATAAAATTATTTTTATACGACTGCAACTATTCCATAATTTTTCACATAGTCCAGCAAATCTTAAAACAGTTTTGAGTGGTCATTTTAAAACGCATTTATAATCAGTATAAGATTTTTTATAAGGTGGTCCCTTTAAAACTCAAGTATTTCTACTTTCTAAGGGAAAGGTCCAGATCCGAAAACAATAAGCTTTATGAAGAAAGTTTTAAGCAATCTAATTTGGACAAAATTCTACATTTAAATGTTGAGTGGTATAAAATATTTGTATTTTATCCACTTTTGCATATCTAGCAAATCTTAAAAAATGTTGTGGTGATCAATTTTGAACGCATTTAAAATGATGGATACAATTTTTTATAATATGCCCCGTCATCTATTAAACATTTAAATTTTAACAATTTTTAGTGCAATAATAGCCGCAATTACTATAATGAATAAAAACATGCTTAACATTTAGGTTTCAAATTTATTTGACATAGACATATTCAAATTTGCCGGAGCTTTTGGAAGGTTATAAAATTATTTTTATACGACTGCAACTATTCCATAATTTTTCACATAGTCCAGCAAATCTTAAAACATTTTTGAGTGGTCATTTTAAAACGCATTTATAATCAGTATAAGATTTTTTATAAGGTGGTCCCTTTAAAACTCAAATATTTCTACTTTATAAGGGAAAGGTCCAGATCCGCAAACAATAAGCTTTATGAAGAAAGTTTTAAGCAACCTAATTTGGACAAAATTCTACATTTGAATGTTGAGCGGTATAAAATATTTGTATTTTATCCACTTTTGCATATCTAGCAAATCTTAAAAAATGTTGTGGTGATCAATTTTGAACGCATTTAAAATGATGGATACAATTTTTTATAATATGCCCCGCCCCGTCATCTATTAAACATTTAAATTTTAACAATTTTTAGTGCAATAATAGCCGCAATTACTATAATGAATAAAAACATGCTTAACATTTAGGTTTCAAATTTATTTGACATAGACATATTCAAATTTGCCGGAGCTTTTGGAAGGTTATAAAATTATTTTTATACGACTGCAACTATTCCATAATTTTCACATAGTCCAGCAAATCTTAAAACATTTTTGAGTGGTCATTTTAAAACGCATTTATAATCAGTATAAGATTTTTTATAAGGTGGTCCCTTTAAAACTCAAGTATTTCTACTTTCTAAGGGAAAGGTCCAGATCCGAAAACAATAAGCTTTATGAAGAAAGTTTTAAGCAACCTAATTTGGACAAAATTCTACATTTAAATGTTGAGTGGTATAAAATATTTGTATTTTATCCACTTTTGCATATCTAGCAAATCTTAAAAAATGTTGTGGTGATCAATTTTGAACGCATTTAAAATGATGGATACAATTTTTTATAATATGCCCCGTCATCTATTAAACATTTAAATTTTAACAATTTTTAGAGCAATAATATCCGCAATTACTATAATGAATAAAAACATGCTTAACATTTAGGTTTCAAATTTATTTGACATAGACATATTCAAATTTGCCGGAGCTTTTGGAAGGTTATAAAATTATTTTTATACGACTGCAACTATTCCATAATTTTTCACATAGTCAAGCAAATCTTAAAACATTTTTGAGTGGTCATTTTAAAACGCATTTATAATCAGTATAAGATTTTTTATAAGGTGGTCCCTTTAAAACTCAAATATTTCTACTTTATAAGGGAAAGGTCCAGATCCGCAAACAATAAGCTTTATGAAGAAAGTTTTAAGCAACCTAATTTGGACAAAATTCTACATTTGAATGTTGAGCGGTATAAAATATTTGTATTTTATCCACTTTTGCATATCTAGCAAATCTTAAAAAATGTTGTGGTGATCAATTTTGAACGCATTTAAAATGATGGATACAATTTTTTATAATATGCCCCGCCCCGTCATCTATTAAACATTTAAATTTTAACAATTTTTAGTGCAATAATAGCCGCAATTACTATAATGAATAAAAACATGCTTAACATTTAGGTTTCAAATTTATTTGACATAGACATATTCAAATTTGCCGGAGCTTTTGGAAGGTTATAAAATTATTTTTATACGACTGCAACTATTCCATAATTTTCACATAGTCCAGCAAATCTTAAAACATTTTTGAGTGGTCATTTTAAAACGCATTTATAATCAGTATAAGATTTTTTATAAGGTGGTCCCTTTAAAACTCAAGTATTTCTACTTTCTAAGGGAAAGGTCCAGATCCGAAAACAATAAGCTTTATGAAGAAAGTTTTAAGCAACCTAATTTGGACAAAATTCTACATTTAAATGTTGAGTGGTATAAAATATTTGTATTTTATCCACTTTTGCATATCTAGCAAATCTTAAAAAATGTTGTGGTGATCAATTTTGAACGCATTTAAAATGATGGATACAATTTTTTATAATATGCCCCGTCATCTATTAAACATTTAAATTTTAACAATTTTTAGAGCAATAATATCCGCAATTACTATAATGAATAAAAACATGCTTAACATTTAGGTTTCAAATTTATTTGACATAGACATATTCAAATTTGCCGGAGCTTTTGGAAGGTTATAAAATTATTTTTATACGACTGCAACTATTCCATAATTTTTCACATAGTCAAGCAAATCTTAAAACATTTTTGAGTGGTCATTTTAAAACGCATTTATAATCAGTATAAGATTTTTTATAAGGTGGTCCCTTTAAAACTCAAGTATTTCTACTTTCTAAGGGAAAGGTCCAGATCCGAAAACAATAAGCTTTATGAAGAAAGTTTTAAGCAACCTAATTTGGACAAAATTCTACATTTAAATGTTGAGTGGTATAAAATATTTGTATTTTATCCACTTTTGCATATCTAGCAAATCTTAAAAAATGTTGTGGTGATCAATTTTGAACGCATTTAAAATGATGGATACAATTTTTTATAATATGCCCCGTCATCTATTAAACATTTAAATTTTAACAATTTTTAGAGCAATAATAGCCGCAATTACTATAATGAATAAAAACATGCTTAACATTTAGGTTTCAAATTTATTTGACATAGACATATTCAAATTTGCCGGAGCTTTTGGAAGGTTATAAAATTATTTTTATACGACTGCAACTATTCCATAATTTTTCACATAGTCCAGCAAATCTTAAAACATTTTTGAGTGGTCATTTTAAAACGCATTTATAATCAGTATAAGATTTTTTATAAGGTGGTCCCTTTAAAACTCAAGTATTTCTACTTTCTAAGGGAAAGGTCCAGATCCGAAAACAATAAGCTTTATGAAGAAAGTTTTAAGCAACCTAATTTGGACAAAATTCTACATTTAAATGTTGAGTGGTATAAAATATTTGTATTTTATCCACTTTTGCATATCTAGCAAATCTTAAAAAATGTTGTGGTGATCAATTTTGAACGCATTTAAAATGATGGATACAATTTTTTATAATATGCCCCGTCATCTATTAAACATTTAAATTTTAACAATTTTTAGAGCACTAATAGCCGCAATTACTATAATGAATAAAAACATGCTTAACATTTAGGTTTCAAATTTATTTGACATAGACATATACTAATTTGCCGGAGCTTTTGGAAGGTTATAAAATTATTTTTATACGACTGCAACTATTCCATAATTTTTCACATAGTCCAGCAAATCTTAAAACAGTTTTGAGTGGTCATTTTAAAACGCATTTATAATCAGTATAAGATTTTTTATAAGGTGGTCCCTTTAAAACTCAAGTATTTCTACTTTATAAGGGAAGGGTCCAGATCCGAAAACAATAAGCTTTATGAAGAAAGTTTTTAAGCAACCTAATTTGGACAAAAGTCTACATTTAAATGTTAAATGGTATACAATATTTGTTATTTTATCAACTTTTGCCCAATATTATAAATATCGCGCAAATCTTAAAAAATGTTGTGGTGATCAATTTTGAACGCATTTAAAATGATGGATACAATTTTTTATAATATGCCCCGCCATCTATTAAACATTTAAATTTTAACAATTTTTAGAGCAATAATAGCCGCAATTACTATAATGAATAAAAACATGCTTAACATTTAGGTTTCAAATTTATTTGACATAGACATATTCAAATTTGCCGGAGCTTTTGGAAGGTTATAAAATTATTTTTATACGACTGCAACTATTCCATAATTTTTCACATAGTCCAGCAAATCTTAAAACATTTTTGAGTGGTCATTTTAAAACGCATTTATAATCAGTATAAGATTTTTTATAAGGTGGCCCCTTTAAAACTCAAGTATTTCTACTTTCTAAGGGAAAGGTCCAGATCCGAAAACAATACGCTTTATGAAGAAAGTTTTAAGCAACCTAATTTGGACAAAATTCTACATTTAAATGTTGAGTGGTATAAAATATTTGTATTTTATCCACTTTTGCATATCTAGCAAATCTTAAAAAATGTTGTGGTGATCAATTTTGAACGCATTTAAAATGATGGATACAATTTTTTATAATATGCCCCGTCATCTATTAAACATTTAAATTTTAACAATTTTTAGAGCAATAATATCCGCAATTACTATAATGAATAAAAACATGCTTAACATTTAGGTTTCAAATTTATTTGACATAGACATATTCAAATTTGCCGGAGCTTTTGGAAGGTTATAAAATTATTTTTATACGACTGCAACTATTCCATAATTTTTCACATAGTCCAGCAAATCTTAAAACATTTTTGAGTGGTCATTTTAAAACGCATTTATAATCAGTATAAGATTTTTTATAAGGTGGTCCCTTTAAAACTCAAGTATTTCTACTTTCTAAGGGAAAGGTCCAGATCCGAAAACAATAAGCTTTATGAAGAAAGTTTTAAGCAACCTAATTTGGACAAAATTCTACATTTAAATGTTGAGTGGTATAAAATATTTGTATTTTATCCACTTTTGCATATCTAGCAAATCTTAAAAAATGTTGTGGTGATCAATTTTGAACGCATTTAAAATGATGGATACAATTTTTTATAATATGCCCCGCCATCTATTAAACATTTAAATTTTAACAATTTTTAGAGCAATAATAGCCGCAATTACTATAATGAATAAAAACATGCTTAACATTTAGGTTTCAAATTTATTTGACATAGACATATACTAATTTGCCGGAGCTTTTGGAAGGTTATAAAATTATTTTTATACGACTGCAACTATTCCATAATTTTTCACATAGTCCAGCAAATCTTAAAACAGTTTTGAGTGGTCATTTTAAAACGCATTTATAATCAGTATAAGATTTTTTATAAGGTGGTCCCTTTAAAACTCAAGTATTTCTACTTTATAAGGGAAGGGTCCAGATCCGAAAACAATAAGCTTTATGAAGAAAGTTTTTAAGCAACCTAATTTGGACAAAAGTCTACATTTAAATGTTAAATGGTATAAAATATTTGTTATTTTATCAACTTTTGCCCAATATTATAAATATCGCGCAAATCTTAAAAAATGTTGTGGTGATCAATTTTGAACGCATTTAAAATGATTGATACGATTTTTTATAAGATGCCACGTCATCTATTAAACATTTAAATTTTAACAATTTTTAGAGCAATAATAGTCGCAATTATTATAATGAATAAAAACATGCTTAACATTTAGCTTTCAAATTTATTTGACATAGACATATACAAATTTGCTGAAGCTTTTGGAAGGGTATAAAATTATTTTTATATGACTGCAACTATTCCATAATTTTTCACATAGTCCAGCAAATCTTAAAACATTTTTGAGTAGTCATTTTAAAACGCATTTATAATCAGTATAAGATTTTTTATAAGGTGGTCCCTTTAAAACTCAAGTATTTCTACTTTATAAGGGAAGGGTCCAGATCCGAAACAATAAGCTTTATGAAGAAAGTTTTTAAGCAACCTAATTTGGACAAAAGTCTACATTTAAATGTTAAATGGTATAAAATATTTGTTATTTTATCAACTTTTGCCCAATATTATAAATATCGCGCAAATCTTAAAAAATGTTGTGGTGATCAATTTTGAACGCATTTAAAATGATTGATACGATTTTTTATAAGATGCCACGTCATCTATTAAACATTTATATTTTAACAATTTTTAGAGCAATAATAGTCGCAATTACTATAATGAATAAAAACATGCTTAACATTTAGGTTTCAAATTTATTTGACATAGACATATTCAAATTTGCTGAAGCTTTTGGAAGGGTATAAAATTATTTTTATACGACTGCAACTATTCCATAATTTTTCACATAGTCCAGCAAATCTTAAAACAGTTTTGAGTGGTCATTTTTTCTGCTAACCTATACATAGTATATTTTTTCCTTTTTAAATGTCTGTGCTTTTTAAAAAGAGCAGACACAATATCGATTAGTAGATTATTCTTAATTCACTTCACCCCCCCCCCCCCCCCCCCCCCGGTCATTCTTCGTTCATACATATTCATTCTTTTCTCTTTTTTCGGACAATCCTTCGGAATTAGGGTCTCCACAAAAAAAATAAAATTTTTAAATGTTTAAAATTTTAAATGCATGAACAATTTTTTCAACTATAATGATTAAACCTTCACTAACCAATATTTGCATTAAGCGTGCGTACAAAATTCTTTGCCTTCATTGCAATTAATTTCCTTTAAATTAAACAACAAATTTTAACTTCCAAAAGTCCCGGCCAGATCTGCTAATAATAAAATGCCTCGGGCAAAATTGAACAATGACTGGCGCCCCCGGGCGAATTATTACTTCCTGTAAAAAACCCAATTTAAAGCAACCTTTATTGAAATCACGAATTTCTAATTGTTTAGCTTGTAAAGCTTAGAGCCTTCGAACGGCATCTTGTTTGATTTGATAAGTTTAAAAAGTTTGACGATCCACTTCCATGTGGACTGCTCAACACCGGAAACTTTTGCTACCTGAATGAACAGCTTTCTTCAGGTCGACGGACAAATTTTTTGTTATTATCCAAAATACATTGGTTTCAGGTTTGGTTCAACGATCTCAAATTCCGTGAGTGCATTTACATTTGGCTCCCATCGGAGACTTGGACCGTGCCGCCAACTGCCAAACTGAACATCGAAGCCGTCATGAACTGCCTCCAGAAATTGTTCATCACAATGCAGTTCACTCCTTTCGTAAGTGGGCAGGGCATTGAGCCCTTTCCAAAAAATATAACCTTTTGGCAATTGGAGCTCATTCGGCTGAGATAAATTCTTTTACTGCCTAACATTATGAAGGTTAACAAGGGTGTTCAACCTACCATTTGATAGCGGGCATTGAGCCCTTTCCAAAAAATATAACCTTTTGGCAATTGGAGCTCATTCGGCTGAGATGTAGGCAAAAAGTGATGATGAATAAAATTTCGTGACAAATTGGTAGCATAATATTTAATGAACACAAATATATAAGCGCCTAGTAGTAATTGAATTGTAGATGTCGCTTTTTTAGATTTTGAGATCTCTGCACTGTAATGCACACAAATCAGTGTGTAATTCAGTTGTAAGAAGAAGTATGAAATCGAATTGTACACCATAATATTGGCGATTTTTGTGCTATATATAATATAAATTAAATACGCAAATTCATTGACGCTCATGTGAGTTATATTCTTTTGTCATAAAAAATTCTTTTACTGCCTAACATTATGAAGGTTAACAAGGGCGTTCAACCTACCATTTGATAGCGGGCATTGAGCCCTTTCCAAAAAATATAACCTTTTGGCAATTTGAGCTCATTCGGCTGAGATATAGGCAAAAAGTGATGATAAATAAAATTTCGTGACAAATTGGTAGCATAATATTTAATGAACACAAATATATAAGCGCCTAGTAGTAATTGAATTGTAGATGTCGCTTTTTTAGATTTTGAGATCTCTGCACTGTAATGCACACAAATCAGTGTGTTATTCAGTTGTAAGAAGAAGTATGAAATCGAATTGTACACCATAATATTGGCCATTTTTGTGCTATATTAAATATAAATTAAATACGCAAATTCATTGACGCTCAATTCTTTTGTCATAAAAAATTCTTTTACTGCCTAACATTATGAAGGTTAACAAGGGCGTTCAACCTACCATTTGATAGCGGGCATTGAGCCTTTCCAAAAAATATAACCTTTTGGCAATTGGAGCTCATTCGGCTGAGATATAGGCAAAAAGTGATGATAAATAAAATTTCGTGACAAATTGGTAGCATAATATTTAATGAACACAAATATATAAGCGCCTAGTAGTAATTGAATTGTAGATGTCGCTTTTTTAGATTTTGAGATCTCTGCACTGTAATACACACTAATCAGTGTGTAATTCAGTTGTAAGAAGAAGTATGAAATCGAATTGTACACCATAATATTGGCGACTTTTGTGCTATATTTAATATAAATTAAATACGCAAATTCATTGACGCTCATGTGAGTTATATTCTTTTGTCATAAAAAATTCTTTTACTGCCTAACATTATGAAGGTTAACAAGGGCGTTCAACCTACCATTTGATAGCGGGCATTGAGCCCTTTCCAAAAAATATAACCTTTTGGCAATTGGAGCTCATTCGGCTGAGATATAGGCAAAAAGTGATGATGCATAAAATTTCGTGACAAATTGGTAGCATAATATTTAATGAACACAAATATATAAGCGCCTAGTCGTAATTGAATTGTAGATGTCGCTTTTTTAGATTTTGAGATCTCTGCACTGTAATACACACTAATCAGTGTGTAATTCAGTTGTAAGAAGAAGTATAAAATCGAATTGTACACCATAATATTGGCGATTTTTGTGCTATATTTAATATAAATTAAATACGCAAATTCATTTACGCTCATGTGAGTTATATTCTTTTGTCATAAAAAATTCTTTTACTGCCTAACATTATGAAGGTTAACAAGGGCGTTCAACCTACCATTTGATAGCGGGCATTGAGCCCTTTCCAAAAAATATAACCTTTTGCCAATTGTAGCTCATTCGGCTGAGATATAGGCAAAAAGTGATGATGCAAGCAGCATATGGCCTCAAAACCTCGCGGGTACCTCGCGGGTCTAAAAACTCGCGGGTCGTTTTTGACCTTACCGCCTCCAAACCCAAACCTATTGAAGGGGTCTAACCTTTTGATCTTGCCGCCCCAAACCCACACCTATTGGAGGGGTTGGGTCCTTTGATCATGCCGCCGCAGGGTCTGAAGTTATTGGAGAGGTCGGGTCCTTTGATCATGCCGCCCACAAAACCTAAACTTGTTGGCTCCTTTGATCATGCCGCACACAAAACCAAAAACCCGACCCCAAAAGCAAGACGATTCAGTCCCAAACAAAAACCTCGCGGGTTAAAAAGGCGCGGATTAACACACAAACCAAGCCATCTAATTGGTCCCCAAAACCTATTGGGCTCATTGCCAATTCAATTTTCTCTCCCCCGCCCTCAAGGTCATTTCGGCACCTGTCAATCAATGTTTCTCCGCGCACCAAAATTTTCCGGTCACCTGTCAATCAAACTTTTCTTCGATCAAATTTTGCAACAAAAATTTTTGGGCAAATCGATTTCACTTTTGGGACATTTTTAAATACGGCATAATATGATAGTACATTTCGTTAATTTCTTCAATATTTTTGCCACCCGTAATTACCACTTTTCCTGTCCAAAAAATTAAGGCAGTCAATCTTTTCCCCCTTTTGTAGTTTAGGCCACAAAAAATTTCGGGCTCATAAAAACTGTTTTTGGGACGAATTTTTCGAAATTCATTTAGATCAATTTCCCGCCAAAACTAAATGTGGTAACAACATTTTCAATTAAATGCCCCGTATAAAAGACACTGGTGCATCCAGAGAATTTAATAATTTCAACAAATTTTCTTATCGCTTTTTCGCAATCTTCCAAATTTTTGGTGCCCAAACAAATTATTTTTCCAGACTCCCATAATAAAGCAGTGGATTTTATAGGATTTTCAAATTTCAAAATTGCAGCTTTAAATTTTCGGGGGTTATATTTAAATTTGCAATCATTAATCGATAATGAAGAGAAATCAATCTCAACCCCCAAATTGGCGACAGCAACGATATTGACAATGATAGGTTTTTGCATTTTTGATACAGTGTACCAAATAATCAATCGATTTTATTCCTTTATATAGGCATATCGATTTAAATCATTTCAAGGACGCATTATGTAAAATAGGTCAATGTCACATGACAAACATTTTGAAATCAGATATTGATGACTCGCAAATTATTTTGAATCTGCAAAATATTTTGCAAGCTGTCACCTGTCAATCAAAAAATGATTGATGACTCGCAAATTATTTTGCAATCTTCAAATTATTTTGCAAGCTGTCACTTGTCAGTCAAAAATGATTGATGACTCACAATTTATTTTGAAATCTGTCACCAGCCAATCAAAAATTATTGATGACTCGCAAAATAATTATGAAATCTGATTTTTGGAGTGGATTTTGGCGGCATTTGATAAGAAGTACAAGACCTACCTATTCGCACATAACGCCGGGAGATTCGATGGACATTTTGTGTTTAACTACCTTTGCCGAGCCGGGAAGAGCCCGATGCCGCTGATTAACGGGCTGAAGATTTATGAATTTACGGTGCAAAACTCGAAGAAACACTCGATGCTGATATGGAGGGACTCATGCTTGCTGATGCCGGTGAAACTTGAGGCGATGAAGGCGACTTTTAATTTGGACTGCGAGGAGAAGCCGTTTTTCCCGTACTACTACAACAAGAAGGAAAATTACAACACACATCTGCCCCACTTGCCGCCCATGGAAGATTATTCGCCAGGATCGATGAAGAAGGAAAAGTTCGACAAATTTGAGAAGTGGTACAACGAGAACAAGGAGACGCCGTTTTATTTGCCCGAGGAGCTGAAGAATTATTGCCGAAACGACACGGAGATTTTGTTGAAGTCGATAATTGAATTCCGGAGGATTTTGGTCAAGGACATTACGGGAGGGTTCGACCCGCTGCCAAGGAGCTGTACAAATGCGGGTGTTGCGATGAGTATTTTCAAGGCCATGTTTTTACAAGAGGAGGAGTTATCGATTGTGCCGGAGCGGGGATATGAGCGTTGTGACAGGGCCAGCGTGATCGCCATCAAATATTTGGAATGGAGGAGCAAAAGAGACAATGTGGACATTAAGCATGCGGGCAATGGGCGAGAAGAGCAAGTTGGAAAATATAAATTGGACGGATATATTGAGACTGGGAGTGGCAGAGGCAGATGTATTGAGGTTATGGGCTGCTTCATCCACGGATGTTTGAAATGTTATGACCCGGCGGCGCAATTGATTGGCGGACGAGCAGCGCAAGATTTGTATGATGACACACAGGAGCGATTGGCTGAGCTGCGGGAAACGTTGGATGTTGAGGAAGTTTGGGTATGCTAATAAATAAAATATTTTAAAAAAACCATTTTAATAATTTTAGTGTTGTGAAATCGAACAAGAGCTGAAAAAGGACGCTGAGATGAAAGAATTTTTTGATGACAGAGGGAACGAGAAGGGGCCAATTGATCCGAGGATGGCGTATGCAGGAGGAAGGACGGGACCGATGAAGTTATTTGCAAAAGCTGATGAGAAGAAGAAGATCTCCGTTTACGATATTGTGAGCTTGTACCCGGCAGTGAACTACGAAACAGCATATCCGACACGACTACCCGACATTATTATACCGACGCGAGATGAAATTGACGTGAGCTGGACAAAGCCGGAAGATTTGAAGTACAAGGGGCTGTACAAAGTGAGGGTCAACCCGCCGAAGGGGCTTAGAATACCGGTGTTGCAGTTGAAGTGTGATGAAAGATTATTGTTTCCGCTGTGTTGGAGGTGTGCATCGAGCTTTAAGAAGGAGAATACGAGATGTGATTACAAGTGCCCCCATGATGAAGCTCAGAGGAGATATGTAGCCACGTACACCAGTGTTGAATTGGTAAGAAAAATTTAATAAGGACTTAGTTATTAAAAATTTTTTAGGCTAAGGCATTGGAATGCGGATACACAGTGGATAGATTCTATAGGGCGTGGCATTATGGGGATGATAACGACGACTTGTTCAAGGGATATGTGAGATTGTTTTTAAAAATGAAGGAGGAATCGAGCGGTTTTCCGAAAGGCGTTGAGACAGTTGAGCAGAAGAGGAAATGGGCAGAAGAATATAAGGAAAAGTACGGAATTGTGATTAATTTGGAGAAAGTGAAAAAGAATCCGGGCCTGAGGTACATCAGTAAGCTGATGTTGAATAGTTTATGGGTAAGAAAAATTTAGCAAAATTACAAAATTTACATAAAATTTTAGGGGAAATTTTCGATGAGGAATTCGTTGTGCAAGAATAAGGTTATTGATCAGGCGTCAGAGTTTTACGGATTGGTGTGCGACCACAAGATTGAGATTCACGACATTGTTGAGTATTCGGATGGGGCGATACGCGTTGTTTACAAGGACAAGGAGTATTTCGTCATGGAACATAGCTCGAGCAACATCATCATAAGTTTATGGTAAGATTAAATTACAAAAAATAAAAAAAAATAGTTTGAATTTAAGGACGACAAGTATGGCTCGGTTGAAATTGTTGGAATATATGCAGGAGGCGGAAAGAAATGGAGGAGAAATATTGTATACGGACACTGACAGTATTTTTGTTATGCACGACAGGGATGTGGAGCCGATAACGACGGGGAAGTATCTTGGACAAATGAGTGAGGAGTATGGCGGCTACGAAATTGAAGAATTTTGTTGTGGTGGGGCTAAGCAGTATGGGCTGAAGATGAGAAACATGAAGACGGGGGACCTGGACTACGTGATGAAGATTCGAGGGATAACATTTGATGTGGACAATCACAAGACACTGCATTATGAGGCGTTCAAGGAGATGGTGATGAGCTACGGAAAGGAGATGGACCCGGCCTTCTTTGTATACAAAAACGATTTTGGGTAGGGTTTTTTTGAAATTTTGTAACATTTTTATTTTTATTTTTAGGCCAACGCGGGAGTCGAAGGTCGTCACGAGGGAGAAGCACAAGATGTACATGCCGATATGTCAGAAGGGGATCATCGATGAGGATTTTAATGTTTTGCCATTTGGATTTGATTGATTTCTTTTTTTTTTGTTGAATAAAGATAAATATAAAAAAATTAAATGATATTGGGACTAGCAGGGGTGGAACGGCCTAAAGCGAAAGCCCACACCTGTTAGCCGCAATATTTTTGTAACAGTTCCAGGGGAAAATAATTTCGATGACCGCTATTTTGGTACATCACTATGCAGGGGAATTGAGGATAATCTAATTTGACTCGGTGTTTTGAGTACAAATGCTGCTCAACTGTTACGCCCAGAAATCCCCGGTATGCAAATAACCTATTTGCACCAACAAAAGTGATGTTGTCCGGCGAAACAAATTGATTATGCCTCAGATGTATGGTGACCAGTGGGTTATTTCTCAGAAAATTAAGGTTTTCAACTCTTCTTCTCTTTAAAATTTGGGCAAGCTCATGGGGCTCACACCTATTAAATTCGCATAAAATTTCAATGAGACTGGTGCACATTTTGCATGGGCGGGCGTATTGTCTCAGTCACTTCCTTATATACTCTTTCATCGTCTGATGAATAAAACACAGAGGAATTTAAAGAATCTTTCTTCTTTTTACCTAACTTCAACTTTTTAATAATGAAAATACAAAGCAATAACATTAACACGTCAAAAGCATATAAAAAATATACCCAAGCATTTGAGCTAGATATCTTTATCGGTTCAAACTCTTTAAATATCATAATGTTGAACTTGTCTGAATTGGAAGCTGAAATTAATTTTGGAAGTATATCGTTAGATCCTAGAGCATGTCGATAAACATTTCCATTGTTGATCAAATAAATCTGATTCTCGACTATTAGGAAATCGGTGTACTCGGAAGGCATTGCACCAATCGGCTCTAAATGTAATTTTTCAAAGTCTTTTTGGCTATCGTGAAGCCACCAGTTCTCAAACGAACTCATGTTGATTTCATCGATTTTGTCATCTCTAATTATGAAGAGCTTTTTTCCGACATGATCAAACCTTAAGTCACCGTTGGGAAAATTTTTAAAGACTTTTTCATAATGACCACGTATGATAGATGTTTCATTTGTGTTAATATTTTTAAAAAGAAGGTATGTGTGTTCATTAAAGTAAAAACATGCCTTGGGTTTCATAACTCTAAAATCGTGGTGTAATTCAAGCTTTGTCGGTCCAATTCTCTCAATAGAATTTATCTTCTGAATTGAAATTGTCCATCCCAATCTAAGGTCTCTGCCTATCATACACAATCTATTTTGGTCAAACCCAAACATTCTATCAAGAATTGAGGGTTTTGAAATTGTAATATATTTATTGTCAAAAAAGTTTGGTCTATCCGTGGAAATTTCCACATTGATTAGTTCACCGATGCTTGGAACAAATATTGTGACAAAAATTACTAACGATAACATAGTGATCTAACAAATTTCTTAACTAATAAATCAGCTATTGCGCGAGTCTTATATAAGTTATCCATGACTTTGCAGTATGAAACCCCTGAACAGCGAACAGCCAAAAAATAAATACAAAAATGACCGCATGAATCTGAAAAAGGATGCTGAATAATACGTTCGTTAAACAAAATTTTGTCAAATTGCTTAAGGTAGTCACCCAAATCTTCATTTGGGTGCTCACCCAACGAATCAAAATACTCTATTTGAGTATACGAGCTAACAATGCAGGCCACCCAATGCTCGCCAATTGTGCCAGCCTTGCCCGTATTAGCCACAAAACAATATGGGTATTTTCTGCTCCGAGGTTTGGGAATATTATTGGAGGCGAAAACGCCTATAAAATATTTTTCAGTCGCTTTAATGTTTGTCAAGATACGATTTAGCTGGTTAGAATTCATTAGATGCTTCCGTCACTACTAATAACGCGATTTGCATTGATCGATAATATTGAATCAAATTCTCCCAAAACAATCATCTCATAGCCACCAGCTTTTATAGGTTCAGTAAATTGAACCTTGACACTGGTAGTCCCGTTTCGTATGAGCTCAAATCCTGGGGTGTCATCAAGGGTAGAAGTCATTGGTATTACAAAGAAGCACCAACCACCCAAGAATTTAGACATATTTATTGACATTGTTTTGTCGCCATCATCCATGCCTAGACCGGTGTACATATCAACAAAAGCCCTTACATATTTGCTATTTTTAAAATTAAATGAATATGGTGCTCCGGGAAATGTATACCCATTTGCCTCAATGGTAATCGAACGAATATTTGCATGTTCAAATTTAAAAGGTGAAAGAGCCTTATTACCAGTATAGGCGTCAGTGGAAACAAACCCAATAATCAACCTCCTCGGGACGACGCTTGTAAAAACATTGTGGGATAGGTCGGAAGTACCTTCGGGCAGGAAAAGGCTTCTAATCTCTATTTTTCTCATTGGGTATTTTGCCGGAGTAATCTCCAGATGCTTACTGATAGCATTATTTAATGATTGAGCAACATCAACTGTCTTCACATAAATTCTAATGTCATTTACTCTAATCCGAAATTCATGAGGATTCTGCATCATCTCTTTATCTGGTTTGTAAGGCGGAGCCAAAATTAAAAATTCATCACTATTACGATATATGCTAAATATTACATCGGAATTTCGGAATTATTTAATAGTAAATTGGGTTGCCGCCCCAAATCGAAATTGAGTTTCACCATAGTTTCACAATTAGCGCCGTCTGCAAATCGAGATGCTCTGTTTTTAAATCCCTCATTTTCAAAATTATTCTGATCGGCGTCATCAACATAGTAACAATTTGCTTCATATAATCCCCTCTTTACAACATCAGAAAATCCTAGTTCATTCATCATATATGACCGGTATGCATAATATACGCCCGAATCATATATTTCTACACCGGAAACGCTGATTTTTAGAGTTTTTATAAAGCTGTGGCCAAAGTTTTGAATTACCCCGGCATGCTTGTCAGCGTCGCTAGCGCTTGTAACTGGAATCCAATTATTATTTTGTTTTCTTTCTATTGATGTTGATAGGAATAAAAAGGTTTTATTAAGATCACAAAATTGGCTGTCCGAAAATAATCTAAAAATATATGGACCAGATTGATTTATAGCGGATAGTGGTAGCAATTCCCGAACGCTGGATTTGTTTATCGCAACATTGGTAGGAGGAATATCGAATAGTGCGAGGCCTCCTTCGAGACCATCTTCACTTGTTTTGTCAATTTTCTTTAAAGTCGCCATAGGCTTTTAATTATTGGATAGGTGATTCTATTTATACCTTTCAAACGAAACTTAATTGATCAATAGCCTGCCTCCTATTCCGCTTGCCTTTTCCACATTGCTGAAATTTATTTGAGAGATTTTCAAGCCCCTGTTTTGAATGCTGCCTAAGGGCGTCTTTTAAATCTTTACCTTGGGCCATATCACCTAAAACCCTTTGGCCTGCGGCTATTCCTTCGTTTCCTGCAGCTGTTGCAATATTTTTAGCCATTGGCGTTAAGAAGCGAACAACATTGTCGAGGAATCCAAATCCTCGCTGATATTTGCTTCCGACAAAATATTGTTTTTGTCCTCTTCCTACTTGAGTTTCTAAAAATGATGACCAATCCACCGACTGTGGATCAAAGAATACATGTGTCATTTTTAAAATAGAGATTTCTTAAAATGTAAGGTGAGAATACAAGTTCCCCAATGAAATTTCACTAATTTTCCACCAGATTCGGTGCATAAATATATATCTGTCTTACTCCACCTGTCAAATCTGGCATATAAGGAGCCTCATCACCATGATGCAGCTGCAGTTTTTTAAACCCTAATACATAGGCTAAATGTTCTGACAACTCGATATGTGGGATGGCGGCATCTAGATGAACAATAAATTTCTGATCAACAGTGTCATACCTAAATTCTATAGGCCTAGGCGGGGGTTTACCGAAATCTTCTGCGATAGATATTTTTGGTTCGGGTATCAGCTCTGCAGAAAAATTTTCCCCTTCTTGCACTTCTTTTGGCTCTTCAATTTCCTCATCAGTTGTTGGATTTGTTTCTTCTTTCTGTGTACCTGTTATTACGTCGGATTCTTCTCTCTGTGACTCGATTGGATCAATTTCGTGCTGCTGCGGTGCTTCTTTATTCTGATCTTCTGATTCGGTGTGTGTTTGTGGCTGTAAGAAATCCCCGATCGACTTATTTACTCTTGTTACAAGGCCGGCAAATCCCTCTTCAGTAGTATTTGCATGCTCTCTAACTATTTCCAGCTGCTTGGTTTTTACATTTCTTGCAGCAACTTTTGCTTTTTCTGCAAATTTTTTCGCTCCCTTAAGATCTTGCTTAGCTACACATTCTAGTGTACTATTTTGAGCACCTTCAACTTCTTTTGAAAGTGTGTTAATTTCCTCAAACAATGATTCAAATTTGGTACTCTTTTCTGCTAATTTCTCGAACAACTCCTTCACACCCGGAGCTTCGAGTGAGTTTGAACTCAATTCTTTTGATTGTGCCATAAGACGCCTTGTTTGCGTTATTATATTGTTAGCTTTTTGGACATATCCTTGAGTCTCTCTCCAGGCTCGATTGGATGCTCTTTTAGCAGAGTCTATTTGCTTATCTGTGCCCTCTTCTTTAGATTTTGCCTCTCTTTTTCTTCTCACTTTTCGCAAATCATAATAATGAGAAAATGCTTCATTAATTTTCTTTTCTAGCCCTCTTGCGGTTTTAAAGTTCATATCTGGCAGGTATATTTTTAAACCTTCAGTCTCCCCTTTTTCAAAGACTTTAATAAATTCTCTTCCCTCTATTCCGAGAGCTGTGAACGAATAGGGATAAATTATTGAAGAAAGGGCAACTGACCAGCTTGTGTCTAATTCTAATGTTTCTGGTAGTCTTACAATAAACTTTGAGGTTTTGTTTCCTGAAACAGGTGTATTGATTATGCCTCAGATGTATGGTGACCAGTGGGTTATTTCTCAGAAAATTAAGGTTTTCAACTCTTCTTCTCTTTAAAATTTGGGCAAGCTCATGGGGCTCACACCTATTAAATTCGCATAAAATTTCAATGAGACTGGTGCACATTTTGCATGGGCGGGCGTATTGTCTCAGTCACTTCCTTATATACTCTTTCATCGTCTGATGAATAAAACACAGAGGAATTTAAAGAATCTTTCTTCTTTTTACCTAACTTCAACTTTTTAATAATGAAAATACAAAGCAATAACATTAACACGTCAAAAGCATATAAAAAATATACCCAAGCATTTGAGCTAGATATCTTTATCGGTTCAAACTCTTTAAATATCATAATGTTGAACTTGTCTGAATTGGAAGCTGAAATTAATTTTGGAAGTATATCGTTAGATCCTAGAGCATGTCGATAAACATTTCCATTGTTGATCAAATAAATCTGATTCTCGACTATTAGGAAATCGGTGTACTCGGAAGGCATTGCACCAATCGGCTCTAAATGTAATTTTTCAAAGTCTTTTTGGCTATCGTGAAGCCACCAGTTCTCAAACGAACTCATGTTGATTTCATCGATTTTGTCATCTCTAATTATGAAGAGCTTTTTTCCGACATGATCAAACCTTAAGTCACCGTTGGGAAAATTTTTAAAGACTTTTTCATAATGACCACGTATGATAGATGTTTCATTTGTGTTAATATTTTTAAAAAGAAGGTATGTGTGTTCATTAAAGTAAAAACATGCCTTGGGTTTCATAACTCTAAAATCGTGGTGTAATTCAAGCTTTGTCGGTCCAATTCTCTCAATAGAATTTATCTTCTGAATTGAAATTGTCCATCCCAATCTAAGGTCTCTGCCTATCATACACAATCTATTTTGGTCAAACCCAAACATTCTATCAAGAATTGAGGGTTTTGAAATTGTAATATATTTATTGTCAAAAAAGTTTGGTCTATCCGTGGAAATTTCCACATTGATTAGTTCACCGATGCTTGGAACAAATATTGTGACAAAAATTACTAACGATAACATAGTGATCTAACAAATTTCTTAACTAATAAATCAGCTATTGCGCGAGTCTTATATAAGTTATCCATGACTTTGCAGTATGAAACCCCTGAACAGCGAACAGCCAAAAAATAAATACAAAAATGACCGCATGAATCTGAAAAAGGATGCTGAATAATACGTTCGTTAAACAAAATTTTGTCAAATTGCTTAAGGTAGTCACCCAAATCTTCATTTGGGTGCTCACCCAACGAATCAAAATACTCTATTTGAGTATACGAGCTAACAATGCAGGCCACCCAATGCTCGCCAATTGTGCCAGCCTTGCCCGTATTAGCCACAAAACAATATGGGTATTTTCTGCTCCGAGGTTTGGGAATATTATTGGAGGCGAAAACGCCTATAAAATATTTTTCAGTCGCTTTAATGTTTGTCAAGATACGATTTAGCTGGTTAGAATTCATTAGATGCTTCCGTCACTACTAATAACGCGATTTGCATTGATCGATAATATTGAATCAAATTCTCCCAAAACAATCATCTCATAGCCACCAGCTTTTATAGGTTCAGTAAATTGAACCTTGACACTGGTAGTCCCGTTTCGTATGAGCTCAAATCCTGGGGTGTCATCAAGGGTAGAAGTCATTGGTATTACAAAGAAGCACCAACCACCCAAGAATTTAGACATATTTATTGACATTGTTTTGTCGCCATCATCCATGCCTAGACCGGTGTACATATCAACAAAAGCCCTTACATATTTGCTATTTTTAAAATTAAATGAATATGGTGCTCCGGGAAATGTATACCCATTTGCCTCAATGGTAATCGAACGAATATTTGCATGTTCAAATTTAAAAGGTGAAAGAGCCTTATTACCAGTATAGGCGTCAGTGGAAACAAACCCAATAATCAACCTCCTCGGGACGACGCTTGTAAAAACATTGTGGGATAGGTCGGAAGTACCTTCGGGCAGGAAAAGGCTTCTAATCTCTATTTTTCTCATTGGGTATTTTGCCGGAGTAATCTCCAGATGCTTACTGATAGCATTATTTAATGATTGAGCAACATCAACTGTCTTCACATAAATTCTAATGTCATTTACTCTAATCCGAAATTCATGAGGATTCTGCATCATCTCTTTATCTGGTTTGTAAGGCGGAGCCAAAATTAAAAATTCATCACTATTACGATATATGCTAAATATTACATCGGAATTTCGGAATTATTTAATAGTAAATTGGGTTGCCGCCCCAAATCGAAATTGAGTTTCACCATAGTTTCACAATTAGCGCCGTCTGCAAATCGAGATGCTCTGTTTTTAAATCCCTCATTTTCAAAATTATTCTGATCGGCGTCATCAACATAGTAACAATTTGCTTCATATAATCCCCTCTTTACAACATCAGAAAATCCTAGTTCATTCATCATATATGACCGGTATGCATAATATACGCCCGAATCATATATTTCTACACCGGAAACGCTGATTTTTAGAGTTTTTATAAAGCTGTGGCCAAAGTTTTGAATTACCCCGGCATGCTTGTCAGCGTCGCTAGCGCTTGTAACTGGAATCCAATTATTATTTTGTTTTCTTTCTATTGATGTTGATAGGAATAAAAAGGTTTTATTAAGATCACAAAATTGGCTGTCCGAAAATAATCTAAAAATATATGGACCAGATTGATTTATAGCGGATAGTGGTAGCAATTCCCGAACGCTGGATTTGTTTATCGCAACATTGGTAGGAGGAATATCGAATAGTGCGAGGCCTCCTTCGAGACCATCTTCACTTGTTTTGTCAATTTTCTTTAAAGTCGCCATAGGCTTTTAATTATTGGATAGGTGATTCTATTTATACCTTTCAAACGAAACTTAATTGATCAATAGCCTGCCTCCTATTCCGCTTGCCTTTTCCACATTGCTGAAATTTATTTGAGAGATTTTCAAGCCCCTGTTTTGAATGCTGCCTAAGGGCGTCTTTTAAATCTTTACCTTGGGCCATATCACCTAAAACCCTTTGGCCTGCGGCTATTCCTTCGTTTCCTGCAGCTGTTGCAATATTTTTAGCCATTGGCGTTAAGAAGCGAACAACATTGTCGAGGAATCCAAATCCTCGCTGATATTTGCTTCCGACAAAATATTGTTTTTGTCCTCTTCCTACTTGAGTTTCTAAAAATGATGACCAATCCACCGACTGTGGATCAAAGAATACATGTGTCATTTTTAAAATAGAGATTTCTTAAAATGTAAGGTGAGAATACAAGTTCCCCAATGAAATTTCACTAATTTTCCACCAGATTCGGTGCATAAATATATATCTGTCTTACTCCACCTGTCAAATCTGGCATATAAGGAGCCTCATCACCATGATGCAGCTGCAGTTTTTTAAACCCTAATACATAGGCTAAATGTTCTGACAACTCGATATGTGGGATGGCGGCATCTAGATGAACAATAAATTTCTGATCAACAGTGTCATACCTAAATTCTATAGGCCTAGGCGGGGGTTTACCGAAATCTTCTGCGATAGATATTTTTGGTTCGGGTATCAGCTCTGCAGAAAAATTTTCCCCTTCTTGCACTTCTTTTGGCTCTTCAATTTCCTCATCAGTTGTTGGATTTGTTTCTTCTTTCTGTGTACCTGTTATTACGTCGGATTCTTCTCTCTGTGACTCGATTGGATCAATTTCGTGCTGCTGCGGTGCTTCTTTATTCTGATCTTCTGATTCGGTGTGTGTTTGTGGCTGTAAGAAATCCCCGATCGACTTATTTACTCTTGTTACAAGGCCGGCAAATCCCTCTTCAGTAGTATTTGCATGCTCTCTAACTATTTCCAGCTGCTTGGTTTTTACATTTCTTGCAGCAACTTTTGCTTTTTCTGCAAATTTTTTCGCTCCCTTAAGATCTTGCTTAGCTACACATTCTAGTGTACTATTTTGAGCACCTTCAACTTCTTTTGAAAGTGTGTTAATTTCCTCAAACAATGATTCAAATTTGGTACTCTTTTCTGCTAATTTCTCGAACAACTCCTTCACACCCGGAGCTTCGAGTGAGTTTGAACTCAATTCTTTTGATTGTGCCATAAGACGCCTTGTTTGCGTTATTATATTGTTAGCTTTTTGGACATATCCTTGAGTCTCTCTCCAGGCTCGATTGGATGCTCTTTTAGCAGAGTCTATTTGCTTATCTGTGCCCTCTTCTTTAGATTTTGCCTCTCTTTTTCTTCTCACTTTTCGCAAATCATAATAATGAGAAAATGCTTCATTAATTTTCTTTTCTAGCCCTCTTGCGGTTTTAAAGTTCATATCTGGCAGGTATATTTTTAAACCTTCAGTCTCCCCTTTTTCAAAGACTTTAATAAATTCTCTTCCCTCTATTCCGAGAGCTGTGAACGAATAGGGATAAATTATTGAAGAAAGGGCAACTGACCAGCTTGTGTCTAATTCTAATGTTTCTGGTAGTCTTACAATAAACTTTGAGGTTTTGTTTCCTGAAACAGGTGTATTTGATGGTAATACAATATAAAAATCATCCATTATTTTACTAAATCTGAGTTTTTTACCCAACTATTAAATTTTTCAGAATATCCTTTCCACCTTACAAAATGCTCTTTAATTCCTTTCCTAACGCGCGTTTTTATAACCTCTGCAATTTTAAAAATATCTTCTTTGGACTTTACAAGTTCTTGATTATAAAAAATACCCTTGATTAGATTATCGTCAAAATCTGCAATGCGATATGAGACTGGATTTGTTGGATTAACAACGGAAATTTTGAACAATTCCTCGGTAAAATTCGGATAATAACCTTTTGTAAATGTTCCTTTTTCTTTTGTAATGCGAACGATATCACCTCTTTTAAATTTATTCTTAATGGTATCATATGTTCCTTATATAACTTTTCCCATAGTGCTCTTGCATTTTCAAAATTTACGGAGGTTGGTTTCATCCCCGTTGTTCGATGAACACTATTATTTAGATTTTTAACAATTTCATCTATAACATCAATCCATCTATGGGTGTCGTTCTGGGTAAAGTACCTATAGAGACGCTCTTTTATTGTACGATTGGCCCTTTCCACAACGCCTGCATGGAGGTGTGGGCTATGCATTACCCTTTTTATTACATCTTTATCCTCAAAATATCTTTTCATTTTATTTGCCTGAAATTCAAGCCCGCTATCGCTATACAATTTATTTGGTAAAACCTTGGCCTTTTTAAATATTGATTCAAAAGCCTCTATCATATCTTCACTCCTCTTTGATTTGACCGGGGCAACAAAAAGCATTCGGCTCAAAACATCGATGCAGACTAATAAATATTTATATCCGTTGTTATATTGTTTTAATTGGTCAAAAATACAAAGGTCGCATTGCCAATCGGTATGAAAACCGGTAGGTATTGTTTTTAGTTTTGGAAATCTTTTTCTAATAGGTTTATGGAGAGTGTAAGTTTTCTGTTTTTCGAGAAAATTGGTAACGTGCTCCATATTTATTTTTGGATTTACCTTCCTTGCTTCTTCTAAAATTTTATTTACCCCCGCAAAACTTGCTGGGGATTTGAGATCGTAATAAACTTTTGATATAATTTTATCTATAGCCTTGCCCATATTGTTGGTTTAAAAAGCTTCTTTTCTCGAAGGATACCGATTGTTTTTAAAGGTTTCAGCCTTACAACAACTTTTTTACCCTCCCCCCACATGTCGCTTGACTTGCCAACCATTTCTCGTATTGTCGGATCTTTTAAGAGCCGGTCCTTTAAAAATTTTGCTCCCCTTGGTGTTTCTTTTTTCCCACCGACAAGATACATCAAAACATCCTTATAATTACTATCATCAATTGGTAGATTTTTATTAGATTGAACTTTGCCCATTGCCGTTATTATAAATGTATCCTTGTTTTTAGATACATAATTCACTAGTTCGTTCAAAAAGTCTGGATGAATTAACGATGTTGTTTGAAATTTTTCAGGCGTTTTAAAAATTGGAGATGATAGAGTAGAAGGCGGTAATTGGGATACGTCTTGGTCCATTTGGGGTGGAGCTTGCTGCTCAGAAGGTTCCGGCATGCTTTTGAGCCTTATTCTAGGAACAATGGCCTTTCTTGGCTCTTCGGTCATCTGGGTTTTTGGCTGACTAACTCCCAAATACGGTGCAATATTTGGTGATGGGGTTTGATTTTCAATAATCACCTTTTGTGGTCGATTTTCTGTCATTTCTTTTAACATCCGTCTTTCCTTATAAAGCCAGTTATGTTTACTCGCTTTAATATCTTCTTTAATTGTTGGATCGTCTAAATTCTGTCTGATTTTTGCATCTAGCATTGATTTTTCATTTTGAAGATAATCTCCGCCCTGGATGGCACTTAACAGTGCATAATATTCCGTTTCGGGAACCATTAACATTTTCTTTGCAAATTTCATGATGTAGTTTTTTCTAATAAATGTTGCGCTAGAACACTTAAAACTGGAATTAAAACTGCTCCTAGTGCTATTCCACTTCCCTGTTGTAGCTTTTTTCTTGCTGTTTTTTCAGTTTTTGATTTGGCAATGGCTCGATAAAAATCAGCGTACTGAACAAGCCTTTGTTTTTGTCTTTTATTAAGTTTGAATGTAAAACTCAAAATGTTTGCACAAATTTCAACAATTGCCAAAATTTGATCAGTAGTTGCCGTTTCGATTAAATTATTCTTCTTTTGATCGGATCTGGTAGAGGCAAGCTTTTTTAAAAATGCTGTATTCTCCTTTACGTGAGAGCTAAATTGGTACATTTTCATATTTTCCGACATTTAATTTCCTTTTATAGATTTTTATTCATTTGGTACATATACTTCTAAAATTTCGCCTGGAAATATTTTGCTAGATAATCTAAATTCTTCATCCGCGTTTGGGTGCATATTAATTACAAGATAGCTGAATTGATTACTGGTTGCGTTGTTATATGTCTCCATAAAGTAATTCATTCTTTTGGGAAACAGTTGTGAGCCTACAGTTCTTACCTGAAGTTGTCCTGATGGGTTTCGCATCAAGACGAGATAATGAGCATTTGCTCTTGCGGTTTTTATATCCTTACCATATAAGCTTTGGGTAACGAAAATTATGCTAACGTTCCAATTATGAGCTCCCCTAGTGAATAGCAAATCAAGAAAATTATTTTTTACGTTAAGCATTAAATCGTCAAGAATAAGTAACAACGGTTTAGCTTGCTCTTTTATCATTTTCAAATCTGGAATTCCATTGTGTGTCTCGATACCCTGCCCAATTAACCCCAAAATACTATCGTTCATTTCACCATAACAATATAAAATCTTATTTGGAACGGGATCAATTAATTCTTTATAATATTTCAAAAATTTCAAAAGCCATTGGGTTTTACCGCTTCCGGTAGCCCCTGAGAGAATTAGTGTAAAAGGTCCACTAAACATTTTTTCTTTTTTTTTGTTATTTATTTATTATTATTATTATTTATAGGGATGGTCCCTCACATTTTGTATCGACTGAAAGGCAGACTTCCCTGCCCCCCAGTCGCCGGGAACTTACCCGATGGTTGGGGGCAGAAAGGGGAGGCAGACCCCCCTACCCCCAGTCGCGGGGAACTTACCCGATGGCTGGGGGCAGAAAGGGGAGGCAGACCCCCCTACCCCCAGTCGCGGGGAACTTACCCGATGGCTGGAGGCAGAAAGGGCCCCTGCCCCCCCCCCCCCCCCCCAGTCGCCGGGAACTTACCCGATGGGAGGGGACAGAAAGGGGAGGCAGACCCCCTGCCCCCCAGTCCCCGGGAACTTACCCGATGGGTGTGGATGCCCGCCCCTCAATAGGTTTCGGGTTTACATGTACCGCCTCAACGGTTTGGGCTTTGGGTCGGTATGATCAAAGGCCCCAATAGGTTTTGACATTATGGGCGGCGAGTTCAAAGGACCAAATATGTTTTGGGTTTAGTTGCGGCATGATCAAAGAATCGGACCCATCCAATAGGTTTGGGTTTTGTGGGCGGCGAGTTCAAAGGGTCTGACCACCCCATTAGGTTTGGCTTGGGGCGGCAAGATCAAAGGATCTGACCATCCCAAAGGTTTGGGTTTTGCAGGCGAAATGTTAAAGGAACCGACCCCTCCAATAGGTGTGGGTTTGGTGGCGGCATGATCAAAGGATCAGAACCCTCCAATAGGTTTGGGTCCCCGGACGATTTTGACCCGGACGATACCCGGACGGTTTTGGGGCTATATGCTGCTGATGCATAAAATTTCGTGACAAATTGGTAGCATAATATTTAATGAACACAAATATATAAGCGCCTAGTAGTAATTGAATTGTAGATGTCGCTTTTTTAGATTTTGAGATCTCTGCACTGTAATACACACTAATCAGTGTGTAATTCAGTTGTAAGAAGAAGTATGAAATCGAATTGTACACCATAATATTGGCGATTTTTGTGCTATATTTAATATAAATTAAATACGCAAATTCATTGACGCTCATGTGAGTTATATTCTTTTGTCATAAAAAATTCTTTTACTGCCTAACATTATGAAGGTTAACAAGGGCGTTCAACCTACCATTTGATAGCGGGCATTGAGCCCTTTACAAAAAATATAACCTTTTGGCAATTGGAGCTCATTCGGCTGAGATATAGGCAAAAAGTGATGATGCATAAAATTTCGTGACAAATTGGTAGCATAATATTTAATGAACACAAATATATAAGCGCCTAGTAGTAATTGAATTGTAGATGTCGCTTTTTTAGATTTTGAGATCTCTGCACTGTAATGCACACAAATCAGTGTGTAATTCAGTTGTAAGAAGAAGTATGAAATCGAATTGTACACCATAATATTGGCGATTTTTGTGCTATATTTAATATAAATTAAATACGCAAATTCATTGACGCTCATGTGAGTTATATTCTTTTGTCATAAAAAATTCTTTTACTGCCTAACATTATGAAGGTTAACAAGGGCGTTCAACCTACCATTTGATAGCGGGCATTGAGCCCTTTCCAAAAAATATAACCTTTTGGCAATTGGAGCTCCTGAGATATAGGCAAAAAGTGATGATGCATAAAATTTCGTGACAAATTGGTAGCATAATATTTAATGAACACAAATATATAAGCGCCTAGTAGTAATTGAATTGTAGATGTCGCTTTTTTAGATTTTGAGATCTCTGCACTGTAATGCACACAACTCAGTGTGTAATTCAGTTGTAAGAAGAAGTATGAAATCGAATTGTACACCATAATATTGGCGATTTTTGTGCTATATATAATATAAATTAAATACGCAAATTCATTGACGCTCATGTGAGTTATATTCTTTTGTCATAAAAAATTCTTTTACTGCCTAACATTATGAAGGTTAACAAGGGCGTTCAACCTACCATTTGATAGCGGGCATTGAGCCCTTTCCAAAAAATATAACCTTTTGGCAATTGGAGCTCATTCGGCTGAGATATAGGCAAAAAGTGATGATGCATAAAATTTCGTGACAAATTGGTAGCATAATATTTAATGAACACAAATATATAAGCGCCTAGTAGTAATTGAATTGTAGATGTCGCTTTTTTAGATTTTGAGATCTCTGCACTGTAATACACACTAATCAGTGTGTAATTCAGTTGTAAGAAGAAGTATGAAATCGAATTGTACACCATAATATTGGCGATTTTTGTGCTATATTTAATATAAATTAAATACGCAAATTCATTGACGCTCATGTGAGTTATATTCTTTTGTCATAAAAAATTCTTTTACTGCCTAACATTATGAAGGTTAACAAGGGCGTTCAACCTACCATTTGATAGCGGGCATTGAGCCCTTTCCAAAAAATATAACCTTTTGCAATTGGAGCTCATTCGGCTGAGATGTAGGCAAAAAGTGATGATGAATAAAATTTCGTGACAAATTGGTAGCATAATATTTAATGAACACAAATATATAAGCGCCTAGTAGTAATTGAATTGTAGATGTCGCTTTTTAGATTTTGAGATCTCTGCACTGTAATGCACACAAATCAGTGTGTAATTCAGTTGTAAGAAGAAGTATGTAATCGAATTGTACACCATAATATTGGCGATTTTTGTGCTATATTTAATATAAATTAAATACGCAAATTCATTGACGCTCATGTGAGTTATATTCTTTTGTCATAAAAAATTCTTTTACTGCCTAACATTATGAAGGTTAACAAGGGCGTTCAACCTACCATTTGATAGCGGGCATTGAGCCCTTTCCAAAAAATATAACCTTTTGGCAATTGGAGCTCATTCGGCTGAGATATAGGCAAAAAGTGATGATGCATAAAATTTCGTGACAAATTGGTAGCATAATATTTAATGAACACAAATATATAAGCGCCTAGTAGTAATTGAATTGTAGATGTCGCTTTTTTAGATTTTGAGATCTCTGCACTGTAATACACACTAATCAGTGTGTAATTCAGTTGTAAGAAGAAGTATGAAATCGAATTGTACACCATAATATTGGCGATTTTTGTGCTATATTTAATATAAATTAAATACGCAAATTCATTGACGCTCATGTGAGTTATATTCTTTTGTCATAAAAAATTCTTTTACTGCCTAACATTATGAAGGTTAACAAGGGTGTTCACCTACCATTTGATAGCGGGCATTGAGCCCTTTCCAAAGAATATAACCTTTTGGCAATTGGAGCTCATTCGGCTGAGATATAGGCAAAAAGTGATGATGCATAAAATTTCGTGACAAATTGGTAGCATAATATTTAATGAACACAAATATATAAGCGCCTAGTAGTAATTGAATTGTAGATGTCGCTTTTTTAGATTTTGAGATCTCTGCACTGTAATGCACACAAATCAGTGTGTAATTCAGTTGTAAGAAGAAGTATGAAATCGAATTGTACACCATAATATTGGCGATTTTTGTGCTATATATAATATAAATTAAATACGCAAATTCATTGACGCTCATGTGAGTTATATTCTTTTGTCATAAAAAATTCTTTTAGCTGCCTAACATTATGAAGGTTAACAAGGGTGTTCAACCTACCATTTGATAGCGGGCATTGAGCCCTTTCCAAAAAATATAACCTTTTGGCAATTGGAGCTCATTCGGCTGAGATATAGGCAAAAAGTGATGATGCATAAAATTTCGTGACAAATTGGTAGCATAATATTTAATGAACACAAATATATAAGCGCCTAGTAGTAATTGAATTGTAGATGTCGCTTTTTTAGATTTTGAGATCTCTGCACTGTAATGCACACAAATCAGTGTGTAATTCAGTTGTAAGAAGAAGTATGAAATCGAATTGTACACCATAATATTGGCGATTTTTGTGCTATATTAATATAATTAATACGCAAATTCATTGACGCTCATGTGAGTTATATTCTTTTGTCATAAAAAATTCTTTTACGTGCCTAACATTATGAAGGTTAACAAGGGTGTTCAACCTACCATTTGATAGCGGGCATTGAGCCCTTTCCAAAAAATATAACCTTTTGGCAATTGGAGCTCATTCGGCTGAGATATAGGCAAAAAGTGATGATGCATAAAATTTCGTGACAAATTGGTAGCATAATATTTAATGAACACAAATATATAAGCGCCTAGTAGTAATTGAATTGTAGATGTCGCTTTTTTAGATTTTGAGATCTCTGCACTGTAATACACACTAATCAGTGTGTAATTCAGTTGTAAGAAGAAGTATGAAATCGAATTGTACACCATAATATTGGCGATTTTTGTGCTATATTTAATATAAATTAAATACGCAAATTCATTGACGCTCATGTGAGTTATATTCTTTTGTCATAAAAAATTCTTTTACTGCCTAACATTATGAAGGTTAACAAGGGTGTTCACCTACCATTTGATAGCGGGCATTGAGCCCTTTCCAAAAAATATAACCTTTTGGCAATTGGAGCTCATTCGGCTGAGATATAGGCAAAAAGTGATGATGCATAAAATTTCGTGACAAATTGGTAGCATAATATTTAATGAACACAAATATATAAGCGCCTAGTAGTAATTGAATTGTAGATGTCGCTTTTTTAGATTTTGAGATCTCTGCACTGTAATGCACACAAATCAGTGTGTAATTCAGTTGTAAGAAGAAGTATGAAATCGAATTGTACACCATAATATTGGCGATTTTTGTGCTATATTAATATAAATTAATACGCAAATTCATTGACGCTCATGTGAGTTATATTCTTTTGTCATAAAAAATTCTTTTACTGCCTAACATTATGAAGGTTAACAAGGGTGTTCAACCTACCATTTGATAGCGGGCATTGAGCCCTTTCCAAAAAATATAACCTTTTGGCAATTGGAGCTCATTCGGCTGAGATATAGGCAAAAAGTGATGATGCATAAAATTTCGTGACAAATTGGTAGCATAATATTTAATGAACACAAATATATAAGCGCCTAGTAGTAATTGAATTGTAGATGTCGCTTTTTTAGATTTTGAGATCTCTGCACTGTAATGCACACAAATCAGTGTGTAATTCAGTTGTAAGAAGAAGTATGAAATCGAATTGTACACCATAATATTGGCGATTTTTGTGCTATATTTAATATAAATTAAATACGCAAATTCATTGACGCTCATGTGAGTTATATTCTTTTGTCATAAAAAATTCTTTTACTGCCTAACATTATGAAGGTTAACAAGGGCGTTCAACCTACCATTTGATAGCGGGCATTGAGCCCTTTCCAAAAAATATAACCTTTTGGCAATTGGAGCTCATTCGGCTGAGATATAGGCAAAAAGTGATGATGCATAAAATTTCGTGACAAATTGGTAGCATAATATTTAATGAACACAAATATATAAGCGCCTAGTAGTAATTGAATTGTAGATGTCGCTTTTTTAGATTTTGAGATCTCTGCACTGTAATGCACACAAATCAGTGTGTAATTCAGTTGTAAGAAGAAGTATGAAATCGAATTGTACACCATAATATTGGCGATTTTTGTGCTATATTTAATATAAATTAAATACGCAAATTCATTGACGCTCATGTGAGTTATATTCTTTTGTCATAAAAAATTCTTTTACTGCCTAACATTATGAAGGTTAACAAGGGCGTTCAACCTACCATTTGATAGCGGGCATTGAGCCCTTTCCAAAAAATATAACCTTTTGGCAATTGGAGCTCATTCGGCTGAGATATAGGCAAAAAGTGATGATGCATAAAATTTCGTGACAAATTGGTAGCATAATATTTAATGAACACAAATATATAAGCGCCTAGTAGTAATTGAATTGTAGATGTCGCTTTTTTAGATTTTGAGATCTCTGCACTGTAATGCACACAAATCAGTGTGTAATTCAGTTGTAAGAAGAAGTATGAAATCGAATTGTACACCATAATATTGGCGATTTTTGTGCTATATTTAATATAAATTAAATACGCAAATTCATTGACGCTCATGTGAGTTATATTCTTTTGTCATAAAAAATTCTTTTACTGCCTAACATTATGAAGGTTAACAAGGGCGTTCAACCTACCATTTGATAGCGGGCATTGAGCCCTTTCCAAAAAATATAACCTTTTGGCAATTGGAGCTCATTCGGCTGAGATATAGGCAAAAAGTGATGATGCATAAAATTTCGTGACAAATTGGTAGCATAATATTTAATGAACACAAATATATAAGCGCCTAGTAGTAATTGAATTGTAGATGTCGCTTTTTTAGATTTTGAGATCTCTGCACTGTAATGCACACAAATCAGTGTGTAATTCAGTTGTAAGAAGAAGTATGAAATCGAATTGTACACCATAATATTGGCGATTTTTGTGCTATATTTAATATAAATTAAATACGCAAATTCATTGACGCTCATGTGAGTTATATTCTTTTGTCATAAAAAATTCTTTTACTGCCTAACATTATGAAGGTTAACAAGGGCGTTCAACCTACCATTTGATAGCGGGCATTGAGCCCTTTCCAAAAAATATAACCTTTTGGCAATTGGAGCTCATTCGGCTGAGATATAGGCAAAAAGTGATGATGCATAAAATTTCGTGACAAATTGGTAGCATAATATTTAATGAACACAAATATATAAGCGCCTAGTAGTAATTGAATTGTAGATGTCGCTTTTTTAGATTTTGAGATCTCTGCACTGTAATGCACACAAATCAGTGTGTAATTCAGTTGTAAGAAGAAGTATGAAATCGAATTGTACACCATAATATTGGCGATTTTTGTGCTATATTATAATATAAATTAAATACGCAAATTCATTGACGCTCATGTGAGTTATATTCTTTTGTCATAAAAAATTCTTTTACTGCCTAACATTATGAAGGTTAACAAGGGTGTTCAACCTACCATTTGATAGCGGGCATTGAGCCCTTTCCAAAAAATATAACCTTTTGGCAATTGGAGCTCATTCGGCTGAGATATAGGCAAAAAGTGATGATGCATAAAATTTCGTGACAAATTGGTAGCATAATATTTAATGAACACAAATATATAAGCGCCTAGTAGTAATTGAATTGTAGATGTCGCTTTTTTAGATTTTGAGATCTCTGCACTGTAATACACACTAATCAGTGTGTAATTCAGTTGTAAGAAGAAGTATGAAATCGAATTGTACACCATAATATTGGCGATTTTTGTGCTATATTTAATATAAATTAAATACGCAAATTCATTGACGCTCATGTGAGTTATATTCTTTTGTCATAAAAAATTCTTTTACTGCCTAACATTATGAAGGTTAACAAGGGTGTTCAACCTACCATTTGATAGCGGGCATTGAGCCCTTTCCAAAAAATATAACCTTTTGGCAATTGGAGCTCATTCGGCTGAGATATAGGCAAAAAGTGATGATGCATAAAATTTCGTGACAAATTGGTAGCATAATATTTAATGAACACAAATATATAAGCGCCTAGTAGTAATTGAATTGTAGATGTCGCTTTTTTAGATTTTGAGATCTCTGCACTGTAATGCACACAAATCAGTGTGTAATTCAGTTGTAAGAAGAAGTATGAAATCGAATTGTACACCATAATATTGGCGATTTTTGTGCTATATATAATATAAATTAAATACGCAAATTCATTGACGCTCATGTGAGTTATATTCTTTTGTCATAAAAAATTCTTTTACTGCCTAACATTATGAAGGTTAACAAGGGTGTTCAACCTACCATTTGATAGCGGGCATTGAGCCCTTTCCAAAAAATATAACCTTTTGGCAATTGGAGCTCATTCGGCTGAGATATAGGCAAAAAGTGATGATGCATAAAATTTCGTGACAAATTGGTAGCATAATATTTAATGAACACAAATATATAAGCGCCTAGTAGTAATTGAATTGTAGATGTCGCTTTTTTAGATTTTGAGATCTCTGCACTGTAATACACACTAATCAGTGTGTAATTCAGTTGTAAGAAGAAGTATGAAATCGAATTGTACACCATAATATTGGCGATTTTTGTGCTATATTTAATATAAATTAAATACGCAAATTCATTGACGCTCATGTGAGTTATATTCTTTTGTCATAAAAAATTCTTTTACTGCCTAACATTATGAAGGTTAACAAGGGTGTTCAACCTACCATTTGATAGCGGGCATTGAGCCCTTTCCAAAAAATATAACCTTTTGGCAATTGGAGCTCATTCGGCTGAGATATAGGCAAAAAGTGATGATGCATAAAATTTCGTGACAAATTGGTAGCATAATATTTAATGAACACAAATATATAAGCGCCTAGTAGTAATTGAATTGTAGATGTCGCTTTTTTAGATTTTGAGATCTCTGCACTGTAATGCACACAAATCAGTGTGTAATTCAGTTGTAAGAAGAAGTATGAAATCGAATTGTACACCATAATATTGGCGATTTTTGTGCTATATTTAATATAAATTAAATACGCAAATTCATTGACGCTCATGTGAGTTATATTCTTTTGTCATAAAAAATTCTTTTACTGCCTAACATTATGAAGGTTAACAAGGGCGTTCAACCTACCATTTGATAGCGGGCATTGAGCCCTTTCCAAAAAATATAACCTTTTGGCAATTGGAGCTCATTCGGCTGAGATATAGGCAAAAAGTGATGATGCATAAAATTTCGTGACAAATTGGTAGCATAATATTTAATGAACACAAATATATAAGCGCCTAGTAGTAATTGAATTGTAGATGTCGCTTTTTTAGATTTTGAGATCTCTGCACTGTAATGCACACAAATCAGTGTGTAATTCAGTTGTAAGAAGAAGTATGAAATCGAATTGTACACCATAATATTGGCGATTTTTGTGCTATATTTAATATAAATTAAATACGCAAATTCATTGACGCTCATGTGAGTTATATTCTTTTGTCATAAAAAATTCTTTTACTGCCTAACATTATGAAGGTTAACAAGGGCTGTTCAACCTACCATTTGATAGCGGGCATTGAGCCCTTTCCAAAAAATATAACCTTTTGGCAATTGGAGCTCATTCGGCTGAGATATAGGCAAAAAGTGATGATGCATAAAATTTCGTGACAAATTGGTAGCATAATATTTAATGAACACAAATATATAAGCGCCTAGTAGTAATTGAATTGTAGATGTCGCTTTTTTAGATTTTGAGATCTCTGCACTGTAATGCACACAAATCAGTGTGTAATTCAGTTGTAAGAAGAAGTATGAAATCGAATTGTACACCATAATATTGGCGATTTTTGTGCTATATTAATATAAATTAAATACGCAAATTCATTGACGCTCATGTGAGTTATATTCTTTTGTCATAAAAAATTCTTTTACTGCCTAACATTATGAAGGTTAACAAGGGCGTTCAACCTACCATTTGATAGCGGGCATTGAGCCCTTTCCAAAAAATATAACCTTTTGGCAATTGGAGCTCATTCGGCTGAGATATAGGCAAAAAGTGATGATGCATAAAATTTCGTGACAAATTGGTAGCATAATATTTAATGAACACAAATATATAAGCGCCTAGTAGTAATTGAATTGTAGATGTCGCTTTTTTAGATTTTGAGATCTCTGCACTGTAATGCACACAAATCAGTGTGTAATTCAGTTGTAAGAAGAAGTATGAAATCGAATTGTACACCATAATATTGGCGATTTTTGTGCTATATTTAATATAAATTAAATACGCAAATTCATTGACGCTCATGTGAGTTATATTCTTTTGTCATAAAAAATTCTTTTACTGCCTAACATTATGAAGGTTAACAAGGGCGTTCAACCTACCATTTGATAGCGGGCATTGAGCCCTTTCCAAAAAATATAACCTTTTGGCAATTGGAGCTCATTCGGCTGAGATATAGGCAAAAAGTGATGATGCATAAAATTTCGTGACAAATTGGTAGCATAATATTTAATGAACACAAATATATAAGCGCCTAGTAGTAATTGAATTGTAGATGTCGCTTTTTTAGATTTTGAGATCTCTGCACTGTAATGCACACAAATCAGTGTGTAATTCAGTTGTAAGAAGAAGTATGAAATCGAATTGTACACCATAATATTGGCGATTTTTGTGCTATATTTAATATAAATTAAATACGCAAATTCATTGACGCTCATGTGAGTTATATTCTTTTGTCATAAAAAATTCTTTTACTGCCTAACATTATGAAGGTTAACAAGGGCGTTCAACCTACCATTTGATAGCGGGCATTGAGCCCTTTCCAAAAAATATAACCTTTTGGCAATTGGAGCTCATTCGGCTGAGATATAGGCAAAAAGTGATGATGCATAAAATTTCGTGACAAATTGGTAGCATAATATTTAATGAACACAAATATATAAGCGCCTAGTAGTAATTGAATTGTAGATGTCGCTTTTTTAGATTTTGAGATCTCTGCACTGTAATGCACACAAATCAGTGTGTAATTCAGTTGTAAGAAGAAGTATGAAATCGAATTGTACACCATAATATTGGCGATTTTTGTGCTATATTTAATATAAATTAAATACGCAAATTCATTGACGCTCATGTGAGTTATATTCTTTTGTCATAAAAAATTCTTTTACTGCCTAACATTATGAAGGTTAACAAGGGCGTTCAACCTACCATTTGATAGCGGGCATTGAGCCCTTTCCAAAAAATATAACCTTTTGGCAATTGGAGCTCATTCGGCTGAGATATAGGCAAAAAGTGATGATGCATAAAATTTCGTGACAAATTGGTAGCATAATATTTAATGAACACAAATATATAAGCGCCTAGTAGTAATTGAATTGTAGATGTCGCTTTTTTAGATTTTGAGATCTCTGCACTGTAATGCACACAAATCAGTGTGTAATTCAGTTGTAAGAAGAAGTATGAAATCGAATTGTACACCATAATATTGGCGATTTTTGTGCTATATTTAATATAAATTAAATACGCAAATTCATTGACGCTCATGTGAGTTATATTCTTTTGTCATAAAAAATTCTTTTACTGCCTAACATTATGAAGGTTAACAAGGGCGTTCAACCTACCATTTGATAGCGGGCATTGAGCCCTTTCCAAAAAATATAACCTTTTGGCAATTGGAGCTCATTCGGCTGAGATATAGGCAAAAAGTGATGATGCATAAAATTTCGTGACAAATTGGTAGCATAATATTTAATGAACACAAATATATAAGCGCCTAGTAGTAATTGAATTGTAGATGTCGCTTTTTTAGATTTTGAGATCTCTGCACTGTAATGCACACAAATCAGTGTGTAATTCAGTTGTAAGAAGAAGTATGAAATCGAATTGTACACCATAATATTGGCGATTTTTGTGCTATATTTAATATAAATTAAATACGCAAATTCATTGACGCTCATGTGAGTTATATTCTTTTGTCATAAAAAATTCTTTTACTGCCTAACATTATGAAGGTTAACAAGGGCGTTCAACCTACCATTTGATAGCGGGCATTGAGCCCTTTCCAAAAAATATAACCTTTTGGCAATTGGAGCTCATTCGGCTGAGATATAGGCAAAAAGTGATGATGCATAAAATTTCGTGACAAATTGGTAGCATAATATTTAATGAACACAAATATATAAGCGCCTAGTAGTAATTGAATTGTAGATGTCGCTTTTTTAGATTTTGAGATCTCTGCACTGTAATGCACACAAATCAGTGTGTAATTCAGTTGTAAGAAGAAGTATGAAATCGAATTGTACACCATAATATTGGCGATTTTTGTGCTATATTTAATATAAATTAAATACGCAAATTCATTGACGCTCATGTGAGTTATATTCTTTTGTCATAAAAAATTCTTTTACTGCCTAACATTATGAAGGTTAACAAGGGCGTTCAACCTACCATTTGATAGCGGGCATTGAGCCCTTTCCAAAAAATATAACCTTTTGGCAATTGGAGCTCATTCGGCTGAGATATAGGCAAAAAGTGATGATGCATAAAATTTCGTGACAAATTGGTAGCATAATATTTAATGAACACAAATATATAAGCGCCTAGTAGTAATTGAATTGTAGATGTCGCTTTTTTAGATTTTGAGATCTCTGCACTGTAATGCACACAAATCAGTGTGTAATTCAGTTGTAAGAAGAAGTATGAAATCGAATTGTACACCATAATATTGGCGATTTTTGTGCTATATTTAATATAAATTAAATACGCAAATTCATTGACGCTCATGTGAGTTATATTCTTTTGTCATAAAAAATTCTTTTACTGCCTAACATTATGAAGGTTAACAAGGGCGTTCAACCTACCATTTGATAGCGGGCATTGAGCCCTTTCCAAAAAATATAACCTTTTGGCAATTGGAGCTCATTCGGCTGAGATATAGGCAAAAAGTGATGATGCATAAAATTTCGTGACAAATTGGTAGCATAATATTTAATGAACACAAATATATAAGCGCCTAGTAGTAATTGAATTGTAGATGTCGCTTTTTTAGATTTTGAGATCTCTGCACTGTAATGCACACAAATCAGTGTGTAATTCAGTTGTAAGAAGAAGTATGAAATCGAATTGTACACCATAATATTGGCGATTTTTGTGCTATATTTAATATAAATTAAATACGCAAATTCATTGACGCTCATGTGAGTTATATTCTTTTGTCATAAAAAATTCTTTTACTGCCTAACATTATGAAGGTTAACAAGGGCGTTCAACCTACCATTTGATAGCGGGCATTGAGCCCTTTCCAAAAAATATAACCTTTTGGCAATTGGAGCTCATTCGGCTGAGATATAGGCAAAAAGTGATGATGAATAAAATTTCGTGACAAATTGGTAGCATAATATTTAATGAACACAAATATATAAGCGCCTAGTAGTAATTGAATTGTAGATGTCGCTTTTTTAGATTTTGAGATCTCTGCACTGTAATGCACACAAATCAGTGTGTAATTCAGTTGTAAGAAGAAGTATGAAATCGAATTGTACACCATAATATTGGCGATTTTTGTGCTATATTTAATATAAATTAAATACGCAAATTCATTGACGCTCATGTGAGTTATATTCTTTTGTCATAAAAAATTCTTTTACTGCCTAACATTATGAAGGTTAACAAGGGCGTTCAACCTACCATTTGATAGCGGGCATTGAGCCCTTTCCAAAAAATATAACCTTTTGGCAATTGGAGCTCATTCGGCTGAGATATAGGCAAAAAGTGATGATGCATAAAATTTCGTGACAAATTGGTAGCATAATATTTAATGAACACAAATATATAAGCGCCTAGTAGTAATTGAATTGTAGATGTCGCTTTTTTAGATTTTGAGATCTCTGCACTGTAATGCACACAAATCAGTGTGTAATTCAGTTGTAAGAAGAAGTATGAAATCGAATTGTACACCATAATATTGGCGATTTTTGTGCTATATTTAATATAAATTAAATACGCAAATTCATTGACGCTCATGTGAGTTATATTCTTTTGTCATAAAAAATTCTTTTACTGCCTAACATTATGAAGGTTAACAAGGGCGTTCAACCTACCATTTGATAGCGGGCATTGAGCCCTTTCCAAAAAATATAACCTTTTGGCAATTGGAGCTCATTCGGCTGAGATATAGGCAAAAAGTGATGATGCATAAAATTTCGTGACAAATTGGTAGCATAATATTTAATGAACACAAATATATAAGCGCCTAGTAGTAATTGAATTGTAGATGTCGCTTTTTTAGATTTTGAGATCTCTGCACTGTAATGCACACAAATCAGTGTGTAATTCAGTTGTAAGAAGAAGTATGAAATCGAATTGTACACCATAATATTGGCGATTTTTGTGCTATATTTAATATAAATTAAATACGCAAATTCATTGACGCTCATGTGAGTTATATTCTTTTGTCATAAAAAATTCTTTTACTGCCTAACATTATGAAGGTTAACAAGGGCGTTCAACCTACCATTTGATAGCGGGCATTGAGCCCTTTCCAAAAAATATAACCTTTTGGCAATTGGAGCTCATTCGGCTGAGATATAGGCAAAAAGTGATGATGAATAAAATTTCGTGACAAATTGGTAGCATAATATTTAATGAACACAAATATATAAGCGCCTAGTAGTAATTGAATTGTAGATGTCGCTTTTTTAGATTTTGAGATCTCTGCACTGTAATGCACACAAATCAGTGTGTAATTCAGTTGTAAGAAGAAGTATGAAATCGAATTGTACACCATAATATTGGCGATTTTTGTGCTATATTTAATATAAATTAAATACGCAAATTCATTGACGCTCATGTGAGTTATATTCTTTTGTCATAAAAAATTCTTTTACTGCCTAACATTATGAAGGTTAACAAGGGCGTTCAACCTACCATTTGATAGCGGGCATTGAGCCCTTTCCAAAAAATATAACCTTTTGGCAATTGGAGCTCATTCGGCTGAGATATAGGCAAAAAGTGATGATGAATAAAATTTCGTGACAAATTGGTAGCATAATATTTAATGAACACAAATATATAAGCGCCTAGTAGTAATTGAATTGTAGATGTCGCTTTTTTAGATTTTGAGATCTCTGCACTGTAATGCACACAAATCAGTGTGTAATTCAGTTGTAAGAAGAAGTATGAAATCGAATTGTACACCATAATATTGGCGATTTTTGTGCTATATTTAATATAAATTAAATACGCAAATTCATTGACGCTCATGTGAGTTATATTCTTTTGTCATAAAAAATTCTTTTACTGCCTAACATTATGAAGGTTAACAAGGGCGTTCAACCTACCATTTGATAGCGGGCATTGAGCCCTTTCCAAAAAATATAACCTTTTGGCAATTGGAGCTCATTCGGCTGAGATATAGGCAAAAAGTGATGATGCATAAAATTTCGTGACAAATTGGTAGCATAATATTTAATGAACACAAATATATAAGCGCCTAGTAGTAATTGAATTGTAGATGTCGCTTTTTTAGATTTTGAGATCTCTGCACTGTAATGCACACAAATCAGTGTGTAATTCAGTTGTAAGAAGAAGTATGAAATCGAATTGTACACCATAATATTGGCGATTTTTGTGCTATATTTAATATAAATTAAATACGCAAATTCATTGACGCTCATGTGAGTTATATTCTTTTGTCATAAAAAATTCTTTTACTGCCTAACATTATGAAGGTTAACAAGGGCGTTCAACCTACCATTTGATAGCGGGCATTGAGCCCTTTCCAAAAAATATAACCTTTTGGCAATTGGAGCTCATTCGGCTGAGATATAGGCAAAAAGTGATGATGCATAAAATTTCGTGACAAATTGGTAGCATAATATTTAATGAACACAAATATATAAGCGCCTAGTAGTAATTGAATTGTAGATGTCGCTTTTTTAGATTTTGAGATCTCTGCACTGTAATGCACACAAATCAGTGTGTAATTCAGTTGTAAGAAGAAGTATGAAATCGAATTGTACACCATAATATTGGCGATTTTTGTGCTATATTTAATATAAATTAAATACGCAAATTCATTGACGCTCATGTGAGTTATATTCTTTTGTCATAAAAAATTCTTTTACTGCCTAACATTATGAAGGTTAACAAGGGCGTTCAACCTACCATTTGATAGCGGGCATTGAGCCCTTTCCAAAAAATATAACCTTTTGGCAATTGGAGCTCATTCGGCTGAGATATAGGCAAAAAGTGATGATGAATAAAATTTCGTGACAAATTGGTAGCATAATATTTAATGAACACAAATATATAAGCGCCTAGTAGTAATTGAATTGTAGATGTCGCTTTTTTAGATTTTGAGATCTCTGCACTGTAATGCACACAAATCAGTGTGTAATTCAGTTGTAAGAAGAAGTATGAAATCGAATTGTACACCATAATATTGGCGATTTTTGTGCTATATTTAATATAAATTAAATACGCAAATTCATTGACGCTCATGTGAGTTATATTCTTTTGTCATAAAAAATTCTTTTACTGCCTAACATTATGAAGGTTAACAAGGGCGTTCAACCTACCATTTGATAGCGGGCATTGAGCCCTTTCCAAAAAATATAACCTTTTGGCAATTGGAGCTCATTCGGCTGAGATATAGGCAAAAAGTGATGATGCATAAAATTTCGTGACAAATTGGTAGCATAATATTTAATGAACACAAATATATAAGCGCCTAGTAGTAATTGAATTGTAGATGTCGCTTTTTTAGATTTTGAGATCTCTGCACTGTAATGCACACAAATCAGTGTGTAATTCAGTTGTAAGAAGAAGTATGAAATCGAATTGTACACCATAATATTGGCGATTTTTGTGCTATATTTAATATAAATTAAATACGCAAATTCATTGACGCTCATGTGAGTTATATTCTTTTGTCATAAAAAATTCTTTTACTGCCTAACATTATGAAGGTTAACAAGGGCGTTCAACCTACCATTTGATAGCGGGCATTGAGCCCTTTCCAAAAAATATAACCTTTTGGCAATTGGAGCTCATTCGGCTGAGATATAGGCAAAAAGTGATGATGCATAAAATTTCGTGACAAATTGGTAGCATAATATTTAATGAACACAAATATATAAGCGCCTAGTAGTAATTGAATTGTAGATGTCGCTTTTTTAGATTTTGAGATCTCTGCACTGTAATGCACACAAATCAGTGTGTAATTCAGTTGTAAGAAGAAGTATGAAATCGAATTGTACACCATAATATTGGCGATTTTTGTGCTATATTTAATATAAATTAAATACGCAAATTCATTGACGCTCATGTGAGTTATATTCTTTTGTCATAAAAAATTCTTTTACTGCCTAACATTATGAAGGTTAACAAGGGCGTTCAACCTACCATTTGATAGCGGGCATTGAGCCCTTTCCAAAAAATATAACCTTTTGGCAATTGGAGCTCATTCGGCTGAGATATAGGCAAAAAGTGATGATGCATAAAATTTCGTGACAAATTGGTAGCATAATATTTAATGAACACAAATATATAAGCGCCTAGTAGTAATTGAATTGTAGATGTCGCTTTTTTAGATTTTGAGATCTCTGCACTGTAATGCACACAAATCAGTGTGTAATTCAGTTGTAAGAAGAAGTATGAAATCGAATTGTACACCATAATATTGGCGATTTTTGTGCTATATTTAATATAAATTAAATACGCAAATTCATTGACGCTCATGTGAGTTATATTCTTTTGTCATAAAAAATTCTTTTACTGCCTAACATTATGAAGGTTAACAAGGGCGTTCAACCTACCATTTGATAGCGGGCATTGAGCCCTTTCCAAAAAATATAACCTTTTGGCAATTGGAGCTCATTCGGCTGAGATATAGGCAAAAAGTGATGATGCATAAAATTTCGTGACAAATTGGTAGCATAATATTTAATGAACACAAATATATAAGCGCCTAGTAGTAATTGAATTGTAGATGTCGCTTTTTTAGATTTTGAGATCTCTGCACTGTAATGCACACAAATCAGTGTGTAATTCAGTTGTAAGAAGAAGTATGAAATCGAATTGTACACCATAATATTGGCGATTTTTGTGCTATATTTAATATAAATTAAATACGCAAATTCATTGACGCTCATGTGAGTTATATTCTTTTGTCATAAAAAATTCTTTTACTGCCTAACATTATGAAGGTTAACAAGGGCGTTCAACCTACCATTTGATAGCGGGCATTGAGCCCTTTCCAAAAAATATAACCTTTTGGCAATTGGAGCTCATTCGGCTGAGATATAGGCAAAAAGTGATGATGAATAAAATTTCGTGACAAATTGGTAGCATAATATTTAATGAACACAAATATATAAGCGCCTAGTAGTAATTGAATTGTAGATGTCGCTTTTTTAGATTTTGAGATCTCTGCACTGTAATGCACACAAATCAGTGTGTAATTCAGTTGTAAGAAGAAGTATGAAATCGAATTGTACACCATAATATTGGCGATTTTTGTGCTATATTTAATATAAATTAAATACGCAAATTCATTGACGCTCATGTGAGTTATATTCTTTTGTCATAAAAAATTCTTTTACTGCCTAACATTATGAAGGTTAACAAGGGCGTTCAACCTACCATTTGATAGCGGGCATTGAGCCCTTTCCAAAAAATATAACCTTTTGGCAATTGGAGCTCATTCGGCTGAGATATAGGCAAAAAGTGATGATGCATAAAATTTCGTGACAAATTGGTAGCATAATATTTAATGAACACAAATATATAAGCGCCTAGTAGTAATTGAATTGTAGATGTCGCTTTTTTAGATTTTGAGATCTCTGCACTGTAATGCACACAAATCAGTGTGTAATTCAGTTGTAAGAAGAAGTATGAAATCGAATTGTACACCATAATATTGGCGATTTTTGTGCTATATTTAATATAAATTAAATACGCAAATTCATTGACGCTCATGTGAGTTATATTCTTTTGTCATAAAAAATTCTTTTACTGCCTAACATTATGAAGGTTAACAAGGGCGTTCAACCTACCATTTGATAGCGGGCATTGAGCCCTTTCCAAAAAATATAACCTTTTGGCAATTGGAGCTCATTCGGCTGAGATATAGGCAAAAAGTGATGATGAATAAAATTTCGTGACAAATTGGTAGCATAATATTTAATGAACACAAATATATAAGCGCCTAGTAGTAATTGAATTGTAGATGTCGCTTTTTTAGATTTTGAGATCTCTGCACTGTAATGCACACAAATCAGTGTGTAATTCAGTTGTAAGAAGAAGTATGAAATCGAATTGTACACCATAATATTGGCGATTTTTGTGCTATATTTAATATAAATTAAATACGCAAATTCATTGACGCTCATGTGAGTTATATTCTTTTGTCATAAAAAATTCTTTTACTGCCTAACATTATGAAGGTTAACAAGGGCGTTCAACCTACCATTTGATAGCGGGCATTGAGCCCTTTCCAAAAAATATAACCTTTTGGCAATTGGAGCTCATTCGGCTGAGATATAGGCAAAAAGTGATGATGAATAAAATTTCGTGACAAATTGGTAGCATAATATTTAATGAACACAAATATATAAGCGCCTAGTAGTAATTGAATTGTAGATGTCGCTTTTTTAGATTTTGAGATCTCTGCACTGTAATGCACACAAATCAGTGTGTAATTCAGTTGTAAGAAGAAGTATGAAATCGAATTGTACACCATAATATTGGCGATTTTTGTGCTATATTTAATATAAATTAAATACGCAAATTCATTGACGCTCATGTGAGTTATATTCTTTTGTCATAAAAAATTCTTTTACTGCCTAACATTATGAAGGTTAACAAGGGCGTTCAACCTACCATTTGATAGCGGGCATTGAGCCCTTTCCAAAAAATATAACCTTTTGGCAATTGGAGCTCATTCGGCTGAGATATAGGCAAAAAGTGATGATGAATAAAATTTCGTGACAAATTGGTAGCATAATATTTAATGAACACAAATATATAAGCGCCTAGTAGTAATTGAATTGTAGATGTCGCTTTTTTAGATTTTGAGATCTCTGCACTGTAATGCACACAAATCAGTGTGTAATTCAGTTGTAAGAAGAAGTATGAAATCGAATTGTACACCATAATATTGGCGATTTTTGTGCTATATTTAATATAAATTAAATACGCAAATTCATTGACGCTCATGTGAGTTATATTCTTTTGTCATAAAAAATTCTTTTACTGCCTAACATTATGAAGGTTAACAAGGGCGTTCAACCTACCATTTGATAGCGGGCATTGAGCCCTTTCCAAAAAATATAACCTTTTGGCAATTGGAGCTCATTCGGCTGAGATATAGGCAAAAAGTGATGATGAATAAAATTTCGTGACAAATTGGTAGCATAATATTTAATGAACACAAATATATAAGCGCCTAGTAGTAATTGAATTGTAGATGTCGCTTTTTTAGATTTTGAGATCTCTGCACTGTAATGCACACAAATCAGTGTGTAATTCAGTTGTAAGAAGAAGTATGAAATCGAATTGTACACCATAATATTGGCGATTTTTGTGCTATATTTAATATAAATTAAATACGCAAATTCATTGACGCTCATGTGAGTTATATTCTTTTGTCATAAAAAATTCTTTTACTGCCTAACATTATGAAGGTTAACAAGGGCGTTCAACCTACCATTTGATAGCGGGCATTGAGCCCTTTCCAAAAAATATAACCTTTTGGCAATTGGAGCTCATTCGGCTGAGATATAGGCAAAAAGTGATGATGAATAAAATTTCGTGACAAATTGGTAGCATAATATTTAATGAACACAAATATATAAGCGCCTAGTAGTAATTGAATTGTAGATGTCGCTTTTTTAGATTTTGAGATCTCTGCACTGTAATGCACACAAATCAGTGTGTAATTCAGTTGTAAGAAGAAGTATGAAATCGAATTGTACACCATAATATTGGCGATTTTTGTGCTATATTTAATATAAATTAAATACGCAAATTCATTGACGCTCATGTGAGTTATATTCTTTTGTCATAAAAAATTCTTTTACTGCCTAACATTATGAAGGTTAACAAGGGCGTTCAACCTACCATTTGATAGCGGGCATTGAGCCCTTTCCAAAAAATATAACCTTTTGGCAATTGGAGCTCATTCGGCTGAGATATAGGCAAAAAGTGATGATGAATAAAATTTCGTGACAAATTGGTAGCATAATATTTAATGAACACAAATATATAAGCGCCTAGTAGTAATTGAATTGTAGATGTCGCTTTTTTAGATTTTGAGATCTCTGCACTGTAATGCACACAAATCAGTGTGTAATTCAGTTGTAAGAAGAAGTATGAAATCGAATTGTACACCATAATATTGGCGATTTTTGTACTCAGTGGTAACGTAAAAAATATGCAAATTTGAATTTAAACCCAATATGGGATTTGGCTTTTAAAAATTTGCATTAGCCCTTTGGGTTAAAAGGGATAAAATTTAATTAAATTTTTTTTAAAAAATTTCCCAATATTTTGGTTCCTTTTAAAATTTTACTTCATTGAAACAAGGGAACAAAGGGAAAAAAATTTTAATTTGGGGTTTTAAAATTAAAATTAAAAATTCGCTTAGAATTTTGAAAAATTCCTTTTAATTTGGTCCTTTTTCCACAAAAATTTGACTTAAAAAATATAATGAATTGTCACCTTTTTTTTTAATTTAAAATTTCAAAAAATTTTTTCGCTATTATTAATTTTTAAAAATTTTTAAAATTAAATTTTTTAAAGGGTCATTTAAATTAAAGGGATTTTCAAAAATAATAAACCCAAAAATTAGCCTGTAGTAATTGAAAAATTTTTATTAATTTTACAAGGTAATAATTTAATCATTAAAAAATTTTTATATTAATTTAAAATTTTTAAAATTTTGAAATCTTGCAAATTTACCAAATTAACAGGTAAAATTAATCCTTTAAAATAATTTGATTTGGATATTTAACAAAAAAGAGATAATCTTGCAAAATTTATGAAAATTTAATTAAAAATATTTCCATTATTTTTTTTTTTTTTTTTTTTTTTTTTTTTTTTTTTTTTTTTTTTTTTTTTTTTTTTTTTTTTTTTTTTTTTTTTTTTTTTTTTTTTTTTTTTTTTTTTTTTTTTTTTTTTTTTTTTTTTTTTTTTTTTTTTTTTTTTTTTTTTTTTTTTTTTTTTTTAAAAAAAAAAAAAAAAAAAAAAAAAAAAAAAAAAAAAAAAAAAAAAAAAAAAAAAAAAAAAAAAAAAAAAAAAAAAAAAAAAAAAAAAAAAAAAAAAAAAAAAAAAAAAAAAAAAAAAAAAAAAAAAAAAAAAAAAAAAAAAAAAAAAAAAAAAAAAAAAAAAAAAAAAAAAAAAAAAAAAAAAAAAAAAAAAAAAAAAAAAAAAAAAAACCTTTTTTACCAAAAAAATTTTTTTTTGAAAAAAAAAAAGGGCGGGGGGCCCCCATTTTTTTTTAAAAAAGGTTTCTCCAAAAATATAAGTTTTAGGGCATTCATAATTAAGGGGGAATAGCTTTGAAAAATAAACTTTGGAATAATCTTTTGAAAAGAAAAAAGTGTGAATAATAATTTAAATTCGTTAAATTTTAGATTATTAATTAAAATCATGTAATTCGTTTAAAATTAATTTAATAAATATGTGAATTTTGTAATAAAATTAAATAATTTAACATTAATTATTGATTTTGGTTTTTTATAATATTCTTTTACAAATTAATTACGCGTTAAAATTTTTAGGATTCCCTTTCCAAAAAATATAACCTTTTGGCAATTGGAGCTCATTCGGCTGAGATATAGGCAAAAAGTGATGATGAATAAAATTTCGTGACAAATTGGTAGCATAATATTTAATGAACACAAATATATAAGCGCCTAGTAGTAATTGAATTGTAGATGTCGCTTTTTTAGATTTTGAGATCTCTGCACTGTAATGCACACAAATCAGTGTGTAATTCAGTTGTAAGAAGAAGTATGAAATCGAATTGTACACCATAATATTGGCGATTTTTGTGCTATATTTAATATAAATTAAATACGCAAATTCATTGACGCTCATGTGAGTTATATTCTTTTGTCATAAAAAATTCTTTTACTGCCTAACATTATGAAGGTTAACAAGGGCGTTCAACCTACCATTTGATAGCGGGCATTGAGCCCTTTCCAAAAAATATAACCTTTTGGCAATTGGAGCTCATTCGGCTGAGATATAGGCAAAAAGTGATGATGAATAAAATTTCGTGACAAATTGGTAGCATAATATTTAATGAACACAAATATATAAGCGCCTAGTAGTAATTGAATTGTAGATGTCGCTTTTTTAGATTTTGAGATCTCTGCACTGTAATGCACACAAATCAGTGTGTAATTCAGTTGTAAGAAGAAGTATGAAATCGAATTGTACACCATAATATTGGCGATTTTTGTGCTATATTTAATATAAATTAAATACGCAAATTCATTGACGCTCATGTGAGTTATATTCTTTTGTCATAAAAAATTCTTTTACTGCCTAACATTATGAAGGTTAACAAGGGCGTTCAACCTACCATTTGATAGCGGGCATTGAGCCCTTTCCAAAAAATATAACCTTTTGGCAATTGGAGCTCATTCGGCTGAGATATAGGCAAAAAGTGATGATGAATAAAATTTCGTGACAAATTGGTAGCATAATATTTAATGAACACAAATATATAAGCGCCTAGTAGTAATTGAATTGTAGATGTCGCTTTTTTAGATTTTGAGATCTCTGCACTGTAATGCACACAAATCAGTGTGTAATTCAGTTGTAAGAAGAAGTATGAAATCGAATTGTACACCATAATATTGGCGATTTTTGTGCTATATTTAATATAAATTAAATACGCAAATTCATTGACGCTCATGTGAGTTATATTCTTTTGTCATAAAAAATTCTTTTACTGCCTAACATTATGAAGGTTAACAAGGGCGTTCAACCTACCATTTGATAGCGGGCATTGAGCCCTTTCCAAAAAATATAACCTTTTGGCAATTGGAGCTCATTCGGCTGAGATATAGGCAAAAAGTGATGATGAATAAAATTTCGTGACAAATTGGTAGCATAATATTTAATGAACACAAATATATAAGCGCCTAGTAGTAATTGAATTGTAGATGTCGCTTTTTTAGATTTTGAGATCTCTGCACTGTAATGCACACAAATCAGTGTGTAATTCAGTTGTAAGAAGAAGTATGAAATCGAATTGTACACCATAATATTGGCGATTTTTGTGCTATATTTAATATAAATTAAATACGCAAATTCATTGACGCTCATGTGAGTTATATTCTTTTGTCATAAAAAATTCTTTTACTGCCTAACATTATGAAGGTTAACAAGGGCGTTCAACCTACCATTTGATAGCGGGCATTGAGCCCTTTCCAAAAAATATAACCTTTTGGCAATTGGAGCTCATTCGGCTGAGATATAGGCAAAAAGTGATGATGAATAAAATTTCGTGACAAATTGGTAGCATAATATTTAATGAACACAAATATATAAGCGCCTAGTAGTAATTGAATTGTAGATGTCGCTTTTTTAGATTTTGAGATCTCTGCACTGTAATGCACACAAATCAGTGTGTAATTCAGTTGTAAGAAGAAGTATGAAATCGAATTGTACACCATAATATTGGCGATTTTTGTGCTATATTTAATATAAATTAAATACGCAAATTCATTGACGCTCATGTGAGTTATATTCTTTTGTCATAAAAAATTCTTTTACTGCCTAACATTATGAAGGTTAACAAGGGCGTTCAACCTACCATTTGATAGCGGGCATTGAGCCCTTTCCAAAAAATATAACCTTTTGGCAATTGGAGCTCATTCGGCTGAGATGTAGGCAAAAAGTGATGATGAATAAAATTTCGTGACAAATTGGTAGCATAATATTTAATGAACACAAATATATAAGCGCCTAGTAGTAATTGAATTGTAGATGTCGCTTTTTTAGATTTTGAGATCTCTGCACTGTAATGCACACAAATCAGTGTGTAATTCAGTTGTAAGAAGAAGTATGAAATCGAATTGTACACCATAATATTGGCGATTTTTGTGCTATATTTAATATAAATTAAATACGCAAATTCATTGACGCTCATGTGAGTTATATTCTTTTGTCATAAAAAATTCTTTTACTGCCTAACATTATGAAGGTTAACAAGGGCGTTCAACCTACCATTTGATAGCGGGCATTGAGCCCTTTCCAAAAAATATAACCTTTTGGCAATTGGAGCTCATTCGGCTGAGATAGTAGGCAAAAAGTGATGATGAATAAAATTTCGTGACAAATTGGTAGCATAATATTTAATGAACACAAATATATAAGCGCCTAGTAGTAATTGAATTGTAGATGTCGCTTTTTTAGATTTTGAGATCTCTGCACTGTAATGCACACAAATCAGTGTGTAATTCAGTTGTAAGAAGAAGTATGAAATCGAATTGTACACCATAATATTGGCGATTTTTGTGCTATATTTAATATAAATTAAATACGCAAATTCATTGACGCTCATGTGAGTTATATTCTTTTGTCATAAAAAATTCTTTTACTGCCTAACATTATGAAGGTTAACAAGGGCGTTCAACCTACCATTTGATAGCGGGCATTGAGCCCTTTCCAAAAAATATAACCTTTTGGCAATTGGAGCTCATTCGGCTGAGATATAGGCAAAAAGTGATGATGAATAAAATTTCGTGACAAATTGGTAGCATAATATTTAATGAACACAAATATATAAGCGCCTAGTAGTAATTGAATTGTAGATGTCGCTTTTTTAGATTTTGAGATCTCTGCACTGTAATGCACACAAATCAGTGTGTAATTCAGTTGTAAGAAGAAGTATGAAATCGAATTGTACACCATAATATTGGCGATTTTTGTGCTATATTTAATATAAATTAAATACGCAAATTCATTGACGCTCATGTGAGTTATATTCTTTTGTCATAAAAAATTCTTTTACTGCCTAACATTATGAAGGTTAACAAGGGCGTTCAACCTACCATTTGATAGCGGGCATTGAGCCCTTTCCAAAAAATATAACCTTTTGGCAATTGGAGCTCATTCGGCTGAGATATAGGCAAAAAGTGATGATGAATAAAATTTCGTGACAAATTGGTAGCATAATATTTAATGAACACAAATATATAAGCGCCTAGTAGTAATTGAATTGTAGATGTCGCTTTTTTAGATTTTGAGATCTCTGCACTGTAATGCACACAAATCAGTGTGTAATTCAGTTGTAAGAAGAAGTATGAAATCGAATTGTACACCATAATATTGGCGATTTTTGTGCTATATTTAATATAAATTAAATACGCAAATTCATTGACGCTCATGTGAGTTATATTCTTTTGTCATAAAAAATTCTTTTACTGCCTAACATTATGAAGGTTAACAAGGGCGTTCAACCTACCATTTGATAGCGGGCATTGAGCCCTTTCCAAAAAATATAACCTTTTGGCAATTGGAGCTCATTCGGCTGAGATGTAGGCAAAAAGTGATGATGAATAAAATTTCGTGACAAATTGGTAGCATAATATTTAATGAACACAAATATATAAGCGCCTAGTAGTAATTGAATTGTAGATGTCGCTTTTTTAGATTTTGAGATCTCTGCACTGTAATGCACACAAATCAGTGTGTAATTCAGTTGTAAGAAGAAGTATGAAATCGAATTGTACACCATAATATTGGCGATTTTTGTGCTATATTTAATATAAATTAAATACGCAAATTCATTGACGCTCATGTGAGTTATATTCTTTTGTCATAAAAAATTCTTTTACTGCCTAACATTATGAAGGTTAACAAGGGCGTTCAACCTACCATTTGATAGCGGGCATTGAGCCCTTTCCAAAAAATATAACCTTTTGGCAATTGGAGCTCATTCGGCTGAGATGTAGGCAAAAAGTGATGATGAATAAAATTTCGTGACAAATTGGTAGCATAATATTTAATGAACACAAATATATAAGCGCCTAGTAGTAATTGAATTGTAGATGTCGCTTTTTTAGATTTTGAGATCTCTGCACTGTAATGCACACAAATCAGTGTGTAATTCAGTTGTAAGAAGAAGTATGAAATCGAATTGTACACCATAATATTGGCGATTTTTGTGCTATATTTAATATAAATTAAATACGCAAATTCATTGACGCTCATGTGAGTTATATTCTTTTGTCATAAAAAATTCTTTTACTGCCTAACATTATGAAGGTTAACAAGGGCGTTCAACCTACCATTTGATAGCGGGCATTGAGCCCTTTCCAAAAAATATAACCTTTTGGCAATTGGAGCTCATTCGGCTGAGATATAGGCAAAAAGTGATGATGAATAAAATTTCGTGACAAATTGGTAGCATAATATTTAATGAACACAAATATATAAGCGCCTAGTAGTAATTGAATTGTAGATGTCGCTTTTTTAGATTTTGAGATCTCTGCACTGTAATGCACACAAATCAGTGTGTAATTCAGTTGTAAGAAGAAGTATGAAATCGAATTGTACACCATAATATTGGCGATTTTTGTGCTATATTTAATATAAATTAAATACGCAAATTCATTGACGCTCATGTGAGTTATATTCTTTTGTCATAAAAAATTCTTTTACTGCCTAACATTATGAAGGTTAACAAGGGCGTTCAACCTACCATTTGATAGCGGGCATTGAGCCCTTTCCAAAAAATATAACCTTTTGGCAATTGGAGCTCATTCGGCTGAGATATAGGCAAAAAGTGATGATGAATAAAATTTCGTGACAAATTGGTAGCATAATATTTAATGAACACAAATATATAAGCGCCTAGTAGTAATTGAATTGTAGATGTCGCTTTTTTAGATTTTGAGATCTCTGCACTGTAATGCACACAAATCAGTGTGTAATTCAGTTGTAAGAAGAAGTATGAAATCGAATTGTACACCATAATATTGGCGATTTTTGTGCTATATTTAATATAAATTAAATACGCAAATTCATTGACGCTCATGTGAGTTATATTCTTTTGTCATAAAAAATTCTTTTACTGCCTAACATTATGAAGGTTAACAAGGGCGTTCAACCTACCATTTGATAGCGGGCATTGAGCCCTTTCCAAAAAATATAACCTTTTGGCAATTGGAGCTCATTCGGCTGAGATATAGGCAAAAAGTGATGATGAATAAAATTTCGTGACAAATTGGTAGCATAATATTTAATGAACACAAATATATAAGCGCCTAGTAGTAATTGAATTGTAGATGTCGCTTTTTTAGATTTTGAGATCTCTGCACTGTAATGCACACAAATCAGTGTGTAATTCAGTTGTAAGAAGAAGTATGAAATCGAATTGTACACCATAATATTGGCGATTTTTGTGCTATATTTAATATAAATTAACTACGCAAATTCATTGACGCTCATGTGAGTTATATTCTTTTGTCATAAAAAATTCTTTTACTGCCTAACATTATGAAGGTTAACAAGGGCGTTCAACCTACCATTTGATAGCGGGCATTGAGCCCTTTCCAAAAAATATAACCTTTTGGCAATTGGTAGCTCATTCGGCTGAGATATAGGCAAAAAGTGATGATGAATAAAATTTCGTGACAAATTGGTAGCATAATATTTAATGAACACAAATATATAAGCGCCTAGTAGTAATTGAATTGTAGATGTCGCTTTTTTAGATTTTGAGATCTCTGCACTGTAATGCACACAAATCAGTGTGTAATTCAGTTGTAAGAAGAAGTATGAAATCGAATTGTACACCATAATATTGGCGATTTTTGTGCTATATTTAATATAAATTAACTACGCAAATTCATTGACGCTCATGTGAGTTATATTCTTTTGTCATAAAAAATTCTTTTACTGCCTAACATTATGAAGGTTAACAAGGGCGTTCAACCTACCATTTGATAGCGGGCATTGAGCCCTTTCCAAAAAATATAACCTTTTGGCAATTGGAGCTCATTCGGCTGAGATATAGGCAAAAAGTGATGATGAATAAAATTTCGTGACAAATTGGTAGCATAATATTTAATGAACACAAATATATAAGCGCCTAGTAGTAATTGAATTGTAGATGTCGCTTTTTTAGATTTTGAGATCTCTGCACTGTAATGCACACAAATCAGTGTGTAATTCAGTTGTAAGAAGAAGTATGAAATCGAATTGTACACCATAATATTGGCGATTTTTGTGCTATATTTAATATAAATTAACTACGCAAATTCATTGACGCTCATGTGAGTTATATTCTTTTGTCATAAAAAATTCTTTTACTGCCTAACATTATGAAGGTTAACAAGGGCGTTCAACCTACCATTTGATAGCGGGCATTGAGCCCTTTCCAAAAAATATAACCTTTTGGCAATTGGAGCTCATTCGGCTGAGATATAGGCAAAAAGTGATGATGAATAAAATTTCGTGACAAATTGGTAGCATAATATTTAATGAACACAAATATATAAGCGCCTAGTAGTAATTGAATTGTAGATGTCGCTTTTTTAGATTTTGAGATCTCTGCACTGTAATGCACACAAATCAGTGTGTAATTCAGTTGTAAGAAGAAGTATGAAATCGAATTGTACACCATAATATTGGCGATTTTTGTGCTATATTTAATATAAATTAAATACGCAAATTCATTGACGCTCATGTGAGTTATATTCTTTTGTCATAAAAAATTCTTTTACTGCCTAACATTATGAAGGTTAACAAGGGCGTTCAACCTACCATTTGATAGCGGGCATTGAGCCCTTTCCAAAAAATATAACCTTTTGGCAATTGGAGCTCATTCGGCTGAGATAGTAGGCAAAAAGTGATGATGAATAAAATTTCGTGACAAATTGGTAGCATAATATTTAATGAACACAAATATATAAGCGCCTAGTAGTAATTGAATTGTAGATGTCGCTTTTTTAGATTTTGAGATCTCTGCACTGTAATGCACACAAATCAGTGTGTAATTCAGTTGTAAGAAGAAGTATGAAATCGAATTGTACACCATAATATTGGCGATTTTTGTGCTATATTTAATATAAATTAAATACGCAAATTCATTGACGCTCATGTGAGTTATATTCTTTTGTCATAAAAAATTCTTTTACTGCCTAACATTATGAAGGTTAACAAGGGCGTTCAACCTACCATTTGATAGCGGGCATTGAGCCCTTTCCAAAAAATATAACCTTTTGGCAATTGGAGCTCATTCGGCTGAGATGTAGGCAAAAAGTGATGATGAATAAAATTTCGTGACAAATTGGTAGCATAATATTTAATGAACACAAATATATAAGCGCCTAGTAGTAATTGAATTGTAGATGTCGCTTTTTTAGATTTTGAGATCTCTGCACTGTAATGCACACAAATCAGTGTGTAATTCAGTTGTAAGAAGAAGTATGAAATCGAATTGTACACCATAATATTGGCGATTTTTGTGCTATATTTAATATAAATTAAATACGCAAATTCATTGACGCTCATGTGAGTTATATTCTTTTGTCATAAAAAATTCTTTTACTGCCTAACATTATGAAGGTTAACAAGGGCGTTCAACCTACCATTTGATAGCGGGCATTGAGCCCTTTCCAAAAAATATAACCTTTTGGCAATTGGAGCTCATTCGGCTGAGATGTAGGCAAAAAGTGATGATGAATAAAATTTCGTGACAAATTGGTAGCATAATATTTAATGAACACAAATATATAAGCGCCTAGTAGTAATTGAATTGTAGATGTCGCTTTTTTAGATTTTGAGATCTCTGCACTGTAATGCACACAAATCAGTGTGTAATTCAGTTGTAAGAAGAAGTATGAAATCGAATTGTACACCATAATATTGGCGATTTTTGTGCTATATTTAATATAAATTAAATACGCAAATTCATTGACGCTCATGTGAGTTATATTCTTTTGTCATAAAAAATTCTTTTACTGCCTAACATTATGAAGGTTAACAAGGGCGTTCAACCTACCATTTGATAGCGGGCATTGAGCCCTTTCCAAAAAATATAACCTTTTGGCAATTGGAGCTCATTCGGCTGAGATATAGGCAAAAAGTGATGATGAATAAAATTTCGTGACAAATTGGTAGCATAATATTTAATGAACACAAATATATAAGCGCCTAGTAGTAATTGAATTGTAGATGTCGCTTTTTTAGATTTTGAGATCTCTGCACTGTAATGCACACAAATCAGTGTGTAATTCAGTTGTAAGAAGAAGTATGAAATCGAATTGTACACCATAATATTGGCGATTTTTGTGCTATATTTAATATAAATTAAATACGCAAATTCATTGACGCTCATGTGAGTTATATTCTTTTGTCATAAAAAATTCTTTTACTGCCTAACATTATGAAGGTTAACAAGGGCGTTCAACCTACCATTTGATAGCGGGCATTGAGCCCTTTCCAAAAAATATAACCTTTTGGCAATTGGAGCTCATTCGGCTGAGATATAGGCAAAAAGTGATGATGAATAAAATTTCGTGACAAATTGGTAGCATAATATTTAATGAACACAAATATATAAGCGCCTAGTAGTAATTGAATTGTAGATGTCGCTTTTTTAGATTTTGAGATCTCTGCACTGTAATGCACACAAATCAGTGTGTAATTCAGTTGTAAGAAGAAGTATGAAATCGAATTGTACACCATAATATTGGCGATTTTTGTGCTATATTTAATATAAATTAAATACGCAAATTCATTGACGCTCATGTGAGTTATATTCTTTTGTCATAAAAAATTCTTTTACTGCCTAACATTATGAAGGTTAACAAGGGCGTTCAACCTACCATTTGATAGCGGGCATTGAGCCCTTTCCAAAAAATATAACCTTTTGGCAATTGGAGCTCATTCGGCTGAGATATAGGCAAAAAGTGATGATGAATAAAATTTCGTGACAAATTGGTAGCATAATATTTAATGAACACAAATATATAAGCGCCTAGTAGTAATTGAATTGTAGATGTCGCTTTTTTAGATTTTGAGATCTCTGCACTGTAATGCACACAAATCAGTGTGTAATTCAGTTGTAAGAAGAAGTATGAAATCGAATTGTACACCATAATATTGGCGATTTTTGTGCTATATTTAATATAAATTAAATACGCAAATTCATTGACGCTCATGTGAGTTATATTCTTTTGTCATAAAAAATTCTTTTACTGCCTAACATTATGAAGGTTAACAAGGGCGTTCAACCTACCATTTGATAGCGGGCATTGAGCCCTTTCCAAAAAATATAACCTTTTGGCAATTGGAGCTCATTCGGCTGAGATATAGGCAAAAAGTGATGATGAATAAAATTTCGTGACAAATTGGTAGCATAATATTTAATGAACACAAATATATAAGCGCCTAGTAGTAATTGAATTGTAGATGTCGCTTTTTTAGATTTTGAGATCTCTGCACTGTAATGCACACAAATCAGTGTGTAATTCAGTTGTAAGAAGAAGTATGAAATCGAATTGTACACCATAATATTGGCGATTTTTGTGCTATATTTAATATAAATTAAATACGCAAATTCATTGACGCTCATGTGAGTTATATTCTTTTGTCATAAAAAATTCTTTTACTGCCTAACATTATGAAGGTTAACAAGGGCGTTCAACCTACCATTTGATAGCGGGCATTGAGCCCTTTCCAAAAAATATAACCTTTTGGCAATTGGAGCTCATTCGGCTGAGATGTAGGCAAAAAGTGATGATGAATAAAATTTCGTGACAAATTGGTAGCATAATATTTAATGAACACAAATATATAAGCGCCTAGTAGTAATTGAATTGTAGATGTCGCTTTTTTAGATTTTGAGATCTCTGCACTGTAATGCACACAAATCAGTGTGTAATTCAGTTGTAAGAAGAAGTATGAAATCGAATTGTAACACCATAATATTGGCGATTTTTGTGCTATATTTAATATAAATTAAATACGCAAATTCATTGACGCTCATGTGAGTTATATTCTTTTGTCATAAAAAATTCTTTTACTGCCTAACATTATGAAGGTTAACAAGGGCGTTCAACCTACCATTTGATAGCGGGCATTGAGCCCTTTCCAAAAAATATAACCTTTTGGCAATTGGAGCTCATTCGGCTGAGATGAGGCAAAAAGTGATGATGAATAAAATTTCGTGACAAATTGGTAGCATAATATTTAATGAACACAAATATATAAGCGCCTAGTAGTAATTGAATTGTAGATGTCGCTTTTTTAGATTTTGAGATCTCTGCACTGTAATGCACACAAATCAGTGTGTAATTCAGTTGTAAGAAGAAGTATGAAATCGAATTGTACACCATAATATTGGCGATTTTTGTGCTATATTTAATATAAATTAAATACGCAAATTCATTGACGCTCATGTGAGTTATATTCTTTTGTCATAAAAAATTCTTTTACTGCCTAACATTATGAAGGTTAACAAGGGCGTTCAACCTACCATTTGATAGCGGGCATTGAGCCCTTTCCAAAAAATATAACCTTTTGCAATTGGAGCTCATTCGGCTGAGATGTAGGCAAAAAGTGATGATGAATAAAATTTCGTGACAAATTGGTAGCATAATATTTAATGAACACAAATATATAAGCGCCTAGTAGTAATTGAATTGTAGATGTCGCTTTTTTAGATTTTGAGATCTCTGCACTGTAATGCACACAAATCAGTGTGTAATTCAGTTGTAAGAAGAAGTATGAAATCGAATTGTTACACCATAATATTGGCGATTTTTGTGCTATATTTAATATAAATTAAATACGCAAATTCATTGACGCTCATGTGAGTTATATTCTTTTGTCATAAAAAATTCTTTTACTGCCTAACATTATGAAGGTTAACAAGGGCGTTCAACCTACCATTTGATAGCGGGCATTGAGCCCTTTCCAAAAAATATAACCTTTTGGCAATTGGAGCTCATTCGGCTGAGATGTAGGCAAAAAGTGATGATGAATAAAATTTCGTGACAAATTGGTAGCATAATATTTAATGAACACAAATATATAAGCGCCTAGTAGTAATTGAATTGTAGATGTCGCTTTTTTAGATTTTGAGATCTCTGCACTGTAATGCACACAATCAGTGTGTAATTCAGTTGTAAGAAGAAGTATGAAATCGAATTGTAACACCATAATATTGGCGATTTTTGTGCTATATTTAATATAAATTAAATACGCAAATTCATTGACGCTCATGTGAGTTATATTCTTTTGTCATAAAAAATTCTTTTACTGCCTAACATTATGAAGGTTAACAAGGGCGTTCAACCTACCATTTGATAGCGGGCATTGAGCCCTTTCCAAAAAATATAACCTTTTGGCAATTGGAGCTCATTCGGCTGAGATGAGGCAAAAAGTGATGATGAATAAAATTTCGTGACAAATTGGTAGCATAATATTTAATGAACACAAATATATAAGCGCCTAGTAGTAATTGAATTGTAGATGTCGCTTTTTTAGATTTTGAGATCTCTGCACTGTAATGCACACAAATCAGTGTGTAATTCAGTTGTAAGAAGAAGTATGAAATCGAATTGTACACCATAATATTGGCGATTTTTGTGCTATATTTAATATAAATTAAATACGCAAATTCATTGACGCTCATGTGAGTTATATTCTTTTGTCATAAAAAATTCTTTTACTGCCTAACATTATGAAGGTTAACAAGGGCGTTCAACCTACCATTTGATAGCGGGCATTGAGCCCTTTCCAAAAAATATAACCTTTTGCAATTGGAGCTCATTCGGCTGAGATGTAGGCAAAAAGTGATGATGAATAAAATTTCGTGACAAATTGGTAGCATAATATTTAATGAACACAAATATATAAGCGCCTAGTAGTAATTGAATTGTAGATGTCGCTTTTTTAGATTTTGAGATCTCTGCACTGTAATGCACACAAATCAGTGTGTAATTCAGTTGTAAGAAGAAGTATGAAATCGAATTGTACACCATAATATTGGCGATTTTTGTGCTATATTTAATATAAATTAAATACGCAAATTCATTGACGCTCATGTGAGTTATATTCTTTTGTCATAAAAAATTCTTTTACTGCCTAACATTATGAAGGTTAACAAGGGCGTTCAACCTACCATTTGATAGCGGGCATTGAGCCCTTTCCAAAAAATATAACCTTTTGGCAATTGGAGCTCATTCGGCTGAGATGAGGCAAAAAGTGATGATGAATAAAATTTCGTGACAAATTGGTAGCATAATATTTAATGAACACAAATATATAAGCGCCTAGTAGTAATTGAATTGTAGATGTCGCTTTTTTAGATTTTGAGATCTCTGCACTGTAATGCACACAAATCAGTGTGTAATTCAGTTGTAAGAAGAAGTATGAAATCGAATTGTACACCATAATATTGGCGATTTTTGTGCTATATTTAATATAAATTAAATACGCAAATTCATTGACGCTCATGTGAGTTATATTCTTTTGTCATAAAAAATTCTTTTACTGCCTAACATTATGAAGGTTAACAAGGGCGTTCAACCTACCATTTGATAGCGGGCATTGAGCCCTTTCCAAAAAATATAACCTTTTGCAATTGGAGCTCATTCGGCTGAGATGTAGGCAAAAAGTGATGATGAATAAAATTTCGTGACAAATTGGTAGCATAATATTTAATGAACACAAATATATAAGCGCCTAGTAGTAATTGAATTGTAGATGTCGCTTTTTTAGATTTTGAGATCTCTGCACTGTAATGCACACAAATCAGTGTGTAATTCAGTTGTAAGAAGAAGTATGAAATCGAATTGTACACCATAATATTGGCGATTTTTGTGCTATTTTTAATATAAATTAAATACGCAAATTCATTGACGCTCATGTGAGTTATATTCTTTTGTCATAAAAAATTCTTTTACTGCCTAACATTATGAAGGTTAACAAGGGCGTTCAACCTACCATTTGATAGCGGGCATTGAGCCCTTTCCAAAAAATATAACCTTTTGGCAATTGGAGCTCATTCGGCTGAGATGAGGCAAAAAGTGATGATGAATAAAATTTCGTGACAAATTGGTAGCATAATATTTAATGAACACAAATATATAAGCGCCTAGTAGTAATTGAATTGTAGATGTCGCTTTTTTAGATTTTGAGATCTCTGCACTGTAATGCACACAAATCAGTGTGTAATTCAGTTGTAAGAAGAAGTATGAAATCGAATTGTACACCATAATATTGGCGATTTTTGTGCTATATTTAATATAAATTAAATACGCAAATTCATTGACGCTCATGTGAGTTATATTCTTTTGTCATAAAAAATTCTTTTACTGCCTAACATTATGAAGGTTAACAAGGGCGTTCAACCTACCATTTGATAGCGGGCATTGAGCCCTTTCCAAAAAATATAACCTTTTGCAATTGGAGCTCATTCGGCTGAGATGTAGGCAAAAAGTGATGATGAATAAAATTTCGTGACAAATTGGTAGCATAATATTTAATGAACACAAATATATAAGCGCCTAGTAGTAATTGAATTGTAGATGTCGCTTTTTTAGATTTTGAGATCTCTGCACTGTAATGCACACAAATCAGTGTGTAATTCAGTTGTAAGAAGAAGTATGTAATCGAATTGTACACCATAATATTGGCGATTTTTGTGCTATTTTTAATATAAATTAAATACGCAAATTCATTGACGCTCATGTGAGTTATATTCTTTTGTCATAAAAAATTCTTTTACTGCCTAACATTATGAAGGTTAACAAGGGCGTTCAACCTACCATTTGATAGCGGGCATTGAGCCCTTTCCAAAAAATATAACCTTTTGGCAATTGTAGCTCATTCGGCTGAGATATAGGCAAAAAGTGATGATGCATAAAATTTCGTGACAAATTGGTAGCATAATATTTAATGAACACAAATATATAAGCGCCTAGTAGTAATTGAATTGTAGATGTCGCTTTTTTAGATTTTGAGATCTCTGCACTGTAATGCACAATAATGCAAAGACGTCGATTATGCATTGATTTTCGAGTTGAAAAGATTTTTTTGATAAGCCCCAAAAGTGTCCGCCGTTTGGGAAAATTTAATGGCACTAACTTTTAAATTTTTTTTAAATAGAAAATATCTCGCGAGTAAAACCGATTAATTTTCCTGAATTTAAACTTTATTTCAAACTTTAAGCTGAGTTCTGCATCTTTGTTTAACTATATTTTCAAAAGATTTGTTCGATTGATTTCTAATTGTTTTTTAAAATTAGCCGGAATTATTTTTTACTAATTTTAAATTATTATTTTCTTTGGTTTATAGGCTTTAAATAGGACGGACATATTTAACAAAAACGCTAAATATTTATTTGAGTTGTTTACGGTACTTAAAAACCATTTTGCACTATTTGTATGTTGTATGGCAAGTTAATGAACTAAAAGTTATTTTCCTTTACACATAATTGTGTAGGTCTTATTATAAATGCTAACGTTGATTTCTGTATATATTCGTTATAGCATTGCTTCTTTGTTTTTAAATAATGTTACACATATTACTTTATTTTCATTTAAAAAGGATATTTTTCTTATTTAAACGGAATATTTTTGACAAATTTAACATTCATTCAATTTTGTTATTTCAGTGAAGAATTATATGTTTGCGTTGAAGTTTTTGCTTCTTTTTTTTTTAAATTTCAATCAATCTTTGACCTTTGTTTGATTCATAATTAATAATATAGGTAATTAATAAATATATTTTTCATTCTGAGTTTTTTGATAAATAGGATTTGTTATTAGGAAAAAAGGTAAAATTGACTAGTTTAAAAAATGAGTAACAATTGCATATTTAAATTTGGTGATAAATAATAAAATAAACATTTATGCAGTATTAACTGTTTAAACTTATTAAAACATTCCGAATAATAAAGACTCGTTGAGCGACAGCTTTTCTGTTGCGTCGACTCGATGATTTAAACTTTTTTTAAAATTTAAGTGTTTTTTTGGGTTTTTGTGTAGGAAAATCTCAGGTTTAACGGAACATTTAAAAATCTTATTTTTAATACGGTTTTGTTTAGTGATTAAAAGCATGTAAAATGAACACTCTCAATTTTTATTTTTTAAATTTATGTGGCGGAGTGTCAAAAAATGGGTTTTGTTGAACCTCCTTTCGCTTTTGGCGACAATTTATGCGTTAATGTATTTGCTAAAAATGTATTTAATGGTTTATTTAATTATAAGCAATCGCAATCAAAAGAAGTCGGAGTTTGGTGTATATTCACTATTTAGTAATAAAAAATGATTGTTGTTATTTTATTGTTTTTATTAGGAATTTAAATATTTTTCTATGTTCAACTAATTAATTATTACGATTCGACATGTTTTCAACTTCCAACATTGGTATTAAGCTGTTTTGGTAGTAATCAGTATCGAATAGTGTGTTTAATTAGAAATTCGCCTGCGAGAATTTTTTCTAATACTGACAATTATGGATTGGTATATAATAAATTGTCCTGTGCTTGATACCTTTTCTAATTAACTTTGACTTTAATATAAAGCAGAAATGAGCTCACTCAATGAATCAAAGAATTGAAATTAAATTATTCCCACAAACTCTGACACATTTTAGTGGTAAAACTTTAACATAGATAAGCTTATAGGGCAATTAAGAACCAGGGCTCCCAACAAATTTTTCTGAAAAAAGGACATATAAAACATCAGTAAACCTTTCAAAAAGATTGCCGGTGGGATGGACCATCCCATTCCTAAACAGGGCGCTCAGATTCAGATCACCGTCCAGAAAATATGGCAACCGGCTCCAAAATAGTGGCATTTTTATGGCAATTTTTTTTTCTTAAAGAATTTTCAAAAACAAAAAAAATGGTGGGAGGGTGGGTGGGTCGGCGGTGCCAATAGGCGCCGCCGAGAAAATTTTGAAATTTTGACTCAATTTTTTAAGAGATTTACACCAAAAATTTCTCATTTTTGCCCGGTCGAGCCGAGAATCTCGACTCGAAAAATCTCGGAAAATTTCTTCGAGCGAGATCTCGAGTCGAGATTTTTTGAGACTTGGTATTATTTCCCGAAAGAAATTTTTGAGAATCTGCTTTACCTTCAGGTGGGGGGAGGGGGTCGGCGGTGCCAATAGGCGCCGCCGAGAATATTTTGAAATTTTGACTCAATTTTTTAAGAGATTTGCAACCAAAAATGTAAAAATATGGCACTGTTTTCAAGTTTTTAGGAATGGGAAAAGCTCGGGGGCGCCGAAAGGCGCTGTTGGGAAAATTTTTTGAGGGAATTTGTTAAGAAAATTGGTCAAATAATTACTAATTTACAAAGATAAAATTTAAACAATTTTTAATTATTGTTTCGTCCACCATAGATGCTCACAAAAGTGATAAAAAAGGATTTACACTGGCGGGGTTCGAACCCCCAACCAAATATTTACAGGGCCCACCACTCATCACTAAACCAGCCACCCCATTAGGAAGCTCATGATTTTAAATCTAATTCAAAACGGGAAAACTCCCATAAAAATTCCATCATTAGGGGTGTATTTTTTAAACCGAAAAACCGATAAACCGGTACCCCCGGTTTTCGGTTAGGCCGGTTTTACGACCCCCGGTTTTCGGTTTCGGTTTTTGGGCCAAAAAAGCCGGTTTTCGGTTTCGGTTTCGGTTCGGTTAACTGACCGTGAACAACCCTAATGCAAATGATTCGATCGATTTGTTGGCGGACGGTGACCATTCACAATACATTCGCTATTCAGCTCGTTAAACCGGCAGTATTGACTAATTTAAATTCGCCGTAATTTCGGTATCGGTACTTTTTCGGCATTTTACCGTATAGTACCGAAAATTTGACACAAAATTAGAGTCCCGAAAAAAGTGCCGATTGGAAATAAATTTGAATTTTTTCAATTACCCTGCGGAATCTCAGGTAGCCCAGTGGTTAAAAGGGTCCTTTTGTCTTAAGTTCGAGTCCTTTAGTTAAATTTCTTTTTATTATTTTAATTGAATGCCGGTAATAAAAACTGCTAAAATTTTCCAGTTTTTGAACATTAAATTAAATTTTTTAAACAAGTCTCGAGCCAGACCCGAGCAAAGTTTTGTGCTTTTTGGGGTCTCTAGTCTTGGGGTCAATTCTCGGTAGTTTGTCTCGAGCATCACTAGCAAGTAATTAATTAATCACCCGCCGGAATTCCGGAACTTAAAAAATGTCCGGCAAATCCGGAATCCGGAAAATTTTGAAATCTTAAAAATTATTATTTAAATTTTTTTGATTATTTTTTCGCCCTTCCTCGTTGCATTTTTTGGGCCATTTTTCTAACTAATATATCAAAATTTTCCCGGCGGCGCCTATCGGCACCGCCGCCGACATCTCCCCTTTCAAACTGATCCAAAACTATAAAAATCCTGTCACAGATAATTTTCTTGAACCGCAATTTTCCAATATTCAATTATAAACATTTGAAAAGCCCGAAATAAACGATTTTTGTTGAAAAGTAATTTTTAAAAAAAATTTTGTAGCGAAAACCGAAAAGTACCGACCGAACCTGCTGGCCGATCACTAATTTTTACATGATACAATTTTAATAATTTTTATTACATTTATTACATTATTTAATATTTAAATGAATGATGATATGTATTCACGGCAGAATGTATATCATAAACATGCTTATTGTTTTATTTAAATGTTGTGCTTTAAACTACATTTGTTTTTAAAATAGACAATTGATTCAATAAACTAGTTTACTTGATTTGATAAATGGATTTTTATATTGTATTGTTTATTATTTATGAATTTATTTGTTGTTTTAAGCATTTATCAATATGTTAATAAGCTAAAACGGGATATTTGCTAAAATGGTGTCGCTTTTTTTTCTTCATTTATTTAATTATTTGTGACTAAATTGTTTAACTGTCAAGGCGCTGTCATCCACGGTTCTTTGGAACTTGGGTCTGCTTCTGAATTGATTATTTCCGGCTACAACTCGCCGAAAATTCGGCGTTGTGCGTTGTTATCAAACGGATTGACTTCGGGGATAATTATATAAATAATTTATTTATTTGCATTTTCTTAATCAATTATCTAAAATTATTTGGTTTAATCACCTGTTCTGGACTGATTGCTGATAATATTTTTCAATCATGGACTCGATGAGGTAAAGCAAGCATTAGTTTATTTTGTTGTAATCAAATTATTAATTTTAGTTCGGGTCTTGGGTTTGTTTTTTATTAAATTATTCAATTTATTTATGTTTTTTAGTTTGAAAAGTCTTTAAATGTACGCAATATTTATTTAGTATAGCTTTTTTTCTTCATTTTAATATTTTTTTAATTTTATATGTGTAAGAATTATTAATTAATTAGCACTACGTGGTACCCTTCAGGTATCCCTACGGATAAATTGACTTTTAACCATTCGTTCAGTTTCTATGACCATCTTTAGTGTTTAAACTGCTACTAAAAATAAGTTTAAAGGTTTAAATTAATATTTTAAATAAAATATTTAATCCCAGTTATTAATTTTCATATACCTATATTGTTTTCATATAACTTAATGTTTTTAATTAAAAACTTTGATAACAAAAACTTTAATCTGGTACATCAAGACTTAATTTAGCTTGACAAATTAGTTTATTAATTTTGCACTATTTTCTTCTGTTACTGTCCTGAGGGGTTTTTAAATTATTATTAAGCAAATTAACTGTCATACTATGTCTAAGAAAATCATTGCCTTGAAGGCATTTGCTGCCCCCGGAGGGTAATTTATTAAAGAAAATATAATTAATAAATTTATATTCGAATTAATGAATTCTTTGGTTGTGGATCATTGGATTGTGTGCAATTGTTGAAAAGAATGGGCCAAATTTTGGAAAATGCCTGCAAAAAGCATAAATTTTTTATAATAAATAAAAATTTAATATTTTGCTTTACTACAAAAGCAATTTTTCGACTGGCCGAAATTCAAAGGTTGGGGGCGCTTCCGACCGAAAATCGGAATGAATGGGGAGGGGCTTTTTGCTGAATGTGCCGAAGTGATGGAAAGTGAAGAATGGGCACACTTTGATCATCTGCAAAATGAGTGACGGAAAGGTCGTGTTCGAGTCGAGGCGAGTGAATTTATGCCAAAAATGATCCAAAATGTGCCCATATTTTAGCCTTCGTTTTGGAGGCTTTTTTGGCAACCAATTCATCAACAAAACGACAAATAGTACGGCAATTCAAATCTTCCCCAACGGTTTAAACAATTGCAAAATTTCTTTTATTTATTTTGACAAAATTATAGCCGACGGACTGCTCGAAAAAGACTTTCAAAAGGCGCTGCACTTGGGGGCGTTTATGGACGAGTTCAATGAAATGGCATTTCGCATTTTGGCACTGGTCCTTCTATCTGCCATCGGACAAAACGGCACGGAATGGTGCAAGATGAAGGTCCAAACATATCTTAAATTTGATTACAAGAGTGAAGGAGAAATACACCTAAAAAAAGATGGGAAAATCTGTTGTTAAATGCCAATTTACCAATTTTTTTAACCGTTTATATAACTAATAAATAAATTTTAGAACACAAAAGTCGAAATGAATGCAACCACCGCGACAACGGCCACATTGGACTAATAGTTCACTTGTGACCAGCCCCACACATCGGTAGCAATATAAAAGACAGCATTTTTGCATTTTTTTTTAATAAGATGCTCGAGGTGTATTTGTTGCCCCAGTGTCAGGATTTTAAAAGTATTATATTATTATTATTATTGGGCATTCTTTAATTATTTTAATCTTAAATTCAGACAAAATTAACAACTGTTGTAATAATTATGAGTATGTCGGAATGGGGCATTTTAAGTGTTCGGCAACATCTAAGTGCCGAGCTCGGATCTAAAGGAAGATGCGTTTTTAAATTTTAAAAAGATTTACCGGGACTTCGAAAGCCGGGATCGGTACCAGGGATGTCTTCCGTTCCGTAATCCGTCAAATTTTTGGTCGTTCCATATTTGGTCGTTTCGCATACCGTGTTCCGTATTTTTTGTTGACACGAAAGACACCTTGCAGGCTGGTCGGTACCAAAACATTTTTTGGTACCTGGTACCCTGGGACTATGAAGAAATCTCAAACAAAATTTTCCAAATCGGCCCATTCTTTTCAACAATTGCACACAATCCAATGAAAAGGAAAAGATTTTTATTTTTATTGAAAACTTGAATTATAAAATTTAATATTGTGAGATTTTTTTTAATTTTTTGAAAAAATATTTTTCAATAATTTATTGCTGTTAAATTATAATTAATTTCAATTAAATCCAAATAATATTGATTTTTATTTAAAGCGACATAATCTTTTAATTTGAAAATGACAACATTAACAAAATGCGTGCTGAAAGAGCCAAAACTTAAACTTTTTGCTGAGAAACAATTCAGGTTCACAAACTTGAGTGCCAACTTTTAAAAACTATGGAATTAATGAAATGTAATTTATGAATGAAACCCCAAAAGAAAAAGATTAAGTAATTAGATCAATTAAATTAAATAATAAAATAATGCTTTTTTTATCGCTTCCATTCTTCCCCTCACAATTTCATTTCCCATTCATTGCTTCTTCAGCAGCGATGCACTGGCGGCCAAGAAGAACGCCTGGGGGGAAAATGTCTTTAGAAAAGTTCATTTTAATTAAATTCTTTAATGAATTTGAATTATTTCGGATTTTAAACATTTTTCCCCAAAATTGACTGACCGAACTCATCAGCAACACAAAACAAATGGAAATGTTTGCAGCGAGTGCCGCGATTTGCTGTAATATTCAAAAATTAAAATAATTGTTATTTATTCCTTTTATGACTAAATTTCCCATTTAGGACTATAAAATTGAGAATTAAACAATTTTGGAGACTTCAAACACACATTCACGTATATTTTCGAGCCTGGGGAGCTTAGGAAAACATGGAAATTATTTGTTGTTAAAAGAATGTCACGGATACCCGGTGCCAATGGAGAAGGCGCCAAATATGCCTGGAAGCATAAAATTCATATTCGACATCTCAACTGCCTTTTCCCCCAAATTTGCAATGGCACGCGTAGTCAAAGCCAACATAATCCCTGAGGGCATCGCAATCCTTATTAGCGGCACTTCCCCAGAATGTGTAAATATTTTTTCCTGAAAACTGTATTTAATGTTTTTTTAATACAATTGAATTGAAGCGTAATTTAATAGTTGAATAAATGCCACAAAAAATGAAATGTACCAATTTTGCAACTCATCGAAAAACAATACACTCTTCCCTTGCATTTGCGAAGGTGAGTTTCACCATAACCATGCTCGTCAAAAACTCCAGTTTTGCACGCGAACCCTATCATTAAAAATAATTAAAAACATTTAAAAAATTATAATGCGCAGCAGTAGGTTTTTTTGAAAGCCATGAAGTTTGGGCACCGGGAAGTTTAGGCACCTGCAATACAAATTTTCGAAAAAGAAATTTAAAAATAAGCATTCTGCCTGGACTTCTTTTGTACATTGCATGTGTTAATTTTCGACAAACAAACTCTTGAGTTCGAATCCAGACCGGTCCGAATACATACCAGGGAAATTTTATGGCCAGAACCCCCAAAAACCGATCTTTTTTAAGTTTTCTGGCTTTAACTTATTTGAAACTTGTCCAATTGCAAAACTTTAGCTAACAAAAGCTTCATCTAGACAAGAGCTTTCAAAAAGTTTTTAGAAAGATTGAATCGGATGAGTTTAAAGTAGGGTTGCACGGGACCGGGACTTTTGGAAAAACCGGGACCGGGACTAAATTTGGTCCCGGTCAAAAAAAACCGGGACTACTGGACAAAAACAAGAAAAAAAAAATGCTTGGTAAAAAACCGGGACCATTATAAGGGGATTTTAAAGGGATTTTGAAAAACCGGGACTAAAATTTCAGTACCAAAATGGAAAAAATAGACCATTTCAGTACTGGTCCCGGTCCCGTGCAACCCTAGTTTAAAGTCAGTTATTGTCCCGGTCTGTATTTGGTCCGCACGCCAATAAGCCCCCTGAGGGGTAACCTCACCTTGGCCCGGTTTTTTGCATGGATGTTCCGGTGGGAGTCGCGGATTTGTAAGAAGGTTGGGAAAGTATGCGTAATTCGGCGTGACGAATAGTGCAATCAGAACAATCGAACGCGCGATGGCTTCCATTTTTGTTCGATTATTTTGATTCAGAAACTAAAATAACAATTTATTTTTGTGTTCAGTTGCAATGCAAATGAAATAAAATGCGAAAATGATAAATAAATTTTTCTATTTACTCCATATTTAATGTGTGAATCATCAAATCCATCGACAAATAGGGCCCTCAAATTAATCGCATATAACTTTTGATACTCATTATCAGGGATTATATTTTAGACTCAAAAAATCTTAAAATAGGCGTCTAGGTTTTTTGCATGAAAAATTTGGGCAAAAAAAAATTTTTCTTGAAGGATCTTTGCAACAAAAATTAGAATTCTTAAGAAATTTTTCGAAAAGCTGCCGAAATAGGCACAAAAAATCTTCCAAGTGCCTAAAATAGTTTGAGCCTATAGTGATAACTTTTAAAATACACACCGAACCATCCAATTAGAGGCCGTCGAACATATAAATGGACAAATTGTTTAATTTACGCTAATGAAACATAAAATTCTGAAGGGGTGAGGCACCGAACCTTGAAATTGCAACTAATTTTAACGTTTCGATGAAACAGAACGAGAATAAAATTGCAAAATGGCCTAGAAAATTTTGTTTAAAAATGCTTGGACTGTTGTCATTTTGAACGCCCTTTGAATGTTGCCAATTAATATTTATTTTAAAAATTAATTTAATGAAATTAAAATGATTTATTTAATAAAAAATGTTGGAACCAAATTAAAATTATATTTTTATATGTTCTTCATCATTCAGTCCTCGCTGAAGCGGTAATCGACGCCGGTAGTGAGGAAAAGGAGCGTAATTCCTGAAAAAGAAATTCCTATTTTTATTATTTTAATTTTTAACAAAAAAATTAATTTATACCAATCGACATCGGCACAGAAAAAAGAATCGTTGGAATGGGGCAAAGGCCGACATTTGCTGTAAATGGAAAGCATAAATGCTATTATATTTAAGCATTAGCAATTAAAATTATTTACATAATTTGGATAAAGCTCATTTACCCTCATTGGTCACCGCTGGCGCCTCGGGCAAAAAACTCAATTTCTCGTTTGACAAATTAACGCCCTTTTTGCCCATTTTGCAACGGCACGTGGTATTTGCATCAGAGACACGCTCGGCAATTTTTGTGCAATTGTTATGCTTTTCACAACTCCATGTCATTATGACCAAATCACCTGCAATGATTAATTTTTAAATGAATAAAGTATTCTTTTGATTAAAATAAAATAAAATTCAAAATAAACAATTAATTATAAGCATTTTTAAAACAAAATTCAGCAAAAGTTGACCTTTAACACAACTGACCGCCGAGCAATATTCCTCTTTTTCAGTACAATCTTCAATCTGGATAAAAGCAAAGCCAGCATTGTTGTACATTCCAAATTTGCATTGGAGGAGTCCTTTTGTTATAAAAATAAAATTGGTGAAAAAAACAAAAATTACCGGAGCAAAAGCATGGAAGAATCAAGCTGATCAGAAAATAAAATGACATACTCATTGATTCACTAAAAAATATTTCATAATTTGAAATAAAATGGAAGAATTTTTTGTGGCGATGCATTTTGCCGGCCGGCCGGCCAAATCAGTGCTAACAATCTCTGTGACTGATGACTCTTCCTTCCGTTTTTCCAAAATGGATGGAAATCTGTGTATTTGTCATCAGACTCCATCAACCGGCCTTCAATTGGAAAAACTAATTGTTTTATAAGTTTGGTATAATTATAATGCGCTTTTATTTATTATGAATTCAAATCACAGAGGGCGGCTGATGGGGGGTGGGGGGTCAAAAAGCTTTTGAGGGCTAATGCAAGAATGCGACAACAGACGTACTTCGTCAGGGACGAGGTCCAATGCCTGACTTTAAAGTTCGCGCAACCCATCAATGTGATCACCATCGAGATGAATAAAAACAGACCAATGAAAGCGATGAGAATGTCTGATTTTCTGACAAAATCATGTTCATTTAAAATTTGAATTAGGTAATTTCAAATATTTGATCTTAAATTTTGAGTAAAGTATGCACATTTTAACAAGAATGTAGAAAAACACATTAAAAGAAATATGGCGAAATCTGCAGAGGCGTTTATGGATACAGGTTTTCGATATCCGTCCGCGGACATCCTCGGATATCCGTACAGAAAATTGTCGAGACTTTTCTAGTGCTGAAATTATCCCGTGTTATGACCTATAAAGCAGCAATTGTAGGATTAGATGGGACCTGAGGAATGCCCGAATTTTAAGTATAATTAAAAAAGAAATTTTAATAGAAAATTTTAAAAGAAATTTTATTTAAAACAACCAAAAACGGGCATGTGAATATTAATTCATAGAATCAAAGGCGCCATTCTCGTCCAAAATTAACGAATTAATTTGACTAATGCCACGATGGTCTGTCTCAATGATCGATCACTCCGATCAATAGTTAAGCTAAAGTTTTGTGATTAGACAAGTCTCAAAAAAGTTATGGCCAAAAAACTTGAGAAATCGATATTTTTAAACTTTTACGAGTTAACCCGCAGCTGAGGGTAAGGTTACCCGGTTAGCCTTACCCGAGTAACCTTACCTGGGTAACTTTACCCCGTTCTTTGCATACGGGCCCAGGGCCTGCAAAGAACCGGGTAAGGGTGAGGTTACCCTCAGGGCCCGTATGCAAAGAACCGGGTAAGGGTAAGGTTACCCTCAGGGCCCGTATGCAAAGAACCGGGTAAGGGTAAGGTTACCCTCAGGGCCTGCAAAGACCCGGCTAAGGGTAAGGTTACCCTCAGGGCCTGCAAAGACCCGGCTAAGGGTAAGGTTACCCTCAGGGCCTGCAAAGAACCGGCTAAGGGTAAGGTTACCCTCAGGGCCCGTATGCAAAGAACCGGGTAAGGGTAAGGTTACCCTCAGGGCCATGCAAAGAACCGTGTAAGGGTAAGGTTACCCTCAGGGCCCTCCAAGGAACCGTGTAAGGTAAGGTTACCCTCAGGGCCATGAAAAGAACCGGGTAAGGGTAAGGTTACCCTCAGGGCCATGCAAAGAACCGGGTAAGGGTAAGGTTACCCTCAGGGCCCGTATGCAAAGAACCGGGTAAGGGTATGGTTACCCTCAGGGCCATGCAAAGAACCGGGTAAGGGTAAGGTTACCCTCAGGGCATGCAATGAACCAGCGCCCAAACGTCCCGGCCGGAGAAGCCTTTCAAACGCACCTCTCATCACTCCTACGCAATTTAATTTAAGGATTCAAGTGCAAAAGTGGAGTGTTCAACGAGAATGGTTTTGGCAAAACTTCTATTGTCGATTGTAAGGGAGGAGAGTATTGTTTTGCGATGAGTTGCAAAATTGGTACATTTTTTGTGTCATTTATTCAACTATTAAAAATTATGGTTCAAATCGATATTAAAAAAACAAAATGGTTCTTGGGAAATTTTGCGATTAAAATGAAATCATTTAAAAAAAAGATTGGTGAAAAATCGGAGCCATATAAGAGAGTTTTGAAAATCGGGGTTAAATTTCAGTCTTAAAATGGAAATTTCAGTCCCAACATGGGACAGAAACACAATTAATATATTTGTTTACAGGGAATTCGACTTACACATACTGGGGTTTTGCCGATGAAGAGAATTGCTACAAACTCAACGATTTTTTTGCCTTTGGCTTCCCGTGCCATTGCAAATTTGGGGCAAAAGGCGTTCAGAAGTCGAACATTAATTTTATGCTCCCGGAATATATGGCGCCTTCTCCGCTGGTGTCGGGTATCCGTGCCAATCTTTTAACGAAAAATAATAATTCAGTGCTCCCCGGACTCGGAAATTTTGCCGATTTTCGATTTTCAACGAGAAAAGTTTTGAACTATTGAATCTTAGAAAATTGCTCCAAAAATTACGAATTATCTTGAAAATTAATACAATAAAATTTGGATAAAAATGAACAAATTTGTTACATTTTGGACATTTTTTAAGCGAAAATTCAAAAAAGAATGCGAAAAATGCTTGAAAATTAACACATTTGGCCATCTGTCAAGATTATTCAAAATTTGGAAAAAGATTGGGATACCCCATAAAAGGACAAATCTTTAAAAAAAGGACAGAGACGACCTCTGACTTAATGTGTGTTTGAAGCTTCAAAATTTTTGAATTTCTCAATTTTATAGTCTTATTTTATTTGTATAACCCCCAGCCAAATGTTTTTTATTTTAACATTTTTGGAGGTAATTGACTTGAAATGAAAATGGCATTATTATTTTGTAGATGGCATCATCAAATCTATGATTTCAAAATCAGTGATTTTTTAAAAACAAATACAAATAAGCATTTCTCATTTTCACCTTTATTAGTGAACGCAAAAACAAGGCTATGGAGAAACAATTCTTTCAAATTGAAATCATAAATTTTAAAATCTCATAGATTAGTTGATCCGGCCCTATTTTATAGAAACAACAGCCAAAAATTTTTAGGCCTTGGCTTTTTATTTCCTAAAAATAGTAACTTTTATCGTAAAAGGAATAAATCAGACATGCTCACGGATCGTATCCGGATATATCTGCGGATATCCGGAGTTAGGTCTTATTCTGGGTGTTTATTTCCTAAAATGTCAACTTTAGTTGAAAAAGGAATAAATAACATTTGAACACACAATTTTCTATCTTACAGCAAATCGCGGCACTCGCGCAAATTTCTTTGTCTGGCTGATGAGTTCGGTCAGTCAATTTAAAAAAAAAGGGTTTAACATTTGAAAAATTTAAAATTCTTATAAGAATTTAATTAAAATGAACTTTTCTATAGGCATTTTCCCTCCGAGCGTTCTTTTTGGCCGCCAGTGCGTCACTGCTGAAGTAGCGAGGAATGGGAAATGAAAGATGAGGGGAAGAATTGAAATGATAAAAAAATATTCTTTTATTATTTAATTTAATTGATCTAATTAGTTAATCTTTTTTCTATCAGGGGTTAAATTCATATATTACGAAATTCATTTGCCTTAATTCATTCATAATTTACTTTTTATTTTTCGTCTTTTTTAGAGGTGTGTGCGTGTATAGCTATCATTCCCAAATCGGGGATGGGGTTTGGGGTGGTCGGGGACGGGGACGGGGTACCAACCTTATTTTAAAATATCAAGAAACGTTGACATTAAAAATGTATTTAAATTAGTTCGCCAAAATAATAACCTGAATAGTTCCGAGAATAGCAACGGTCTCAATAAAACGTTTAAGTTCCGGTCCTTTCAGCGCGGACATTTTGTTACCGTATAATTTTACGAAAAAGACGATTTATCATTTTCAAATTGTTTTGATGGATTTTTGAGATGTTTCTTATCCAAAATTCCGACATTATAACTTACGCTCCAATAGATTTGGAAATAGCAAATTTGCATGTTTGGCGAATTGGATTTGGAAAAATGTTAGCATACTGTATTATACAACACAAACAGTGCATCTTTGCTTTGAGCCAGGGGTTCGAAGTTCGAACCCGGTAGACTGTAGGGGCGAATTTCATATTTAATAAAAATTCTAAAAAATAAACAAATGCTAATAGAAACGATAGTAACAGTTTTTGAACCATAAATAAAATGTTAAACATTTTTTGCCACCCCAAAGTACGAGCAGTTCAACCAAAACTGGTCATGCAAAACAAAATTTACCATCACGTTCAACACCCCAAAAAGCCTCTAGATTAGAGTGCGGCAAAATCAAATTTGCGGATCCTGTTGCAGGATTGGGATTCAAAATTTTTTTGCAGGACAGGATCCTGCAGGATTAATCCTGCAAATCCTGCAATCCTGCAAATCCTGCAAAAGCCCAAAAAGTGCAGGATTGCGGACAGGATCCTGCAGGATTAATCCTGCAAATCCTGCAATCCTGCAAATCCTGCAAAAGCCCAAAAAGTGCAGGATTGCGGACAGGATCCTGCAAAATCCTGCGCAGGATCCGGTCCTGCGCCGCACTATACTCTAGATGCACAAATAAACAGATTTTTAAAAGAAAATACAGCGCCCAAATTTTGAATTTTTTTAACCTTGAAGGTGCTGAAAAAAGTGAGCGTTAGAATCAATATTTCAAACGCAACCATCCAAGAAAGGTGATTCAAATTTTTTACCAAAATTCCCAAGGGTTCTTTACTAAATTTTCTCGACTACAACATTTTAGTCAAAATTCCATGACCCACATAAGGAGTCGAATTTATTTCGGAAGCTTCACCTTTCTGCCAATAAAACTTTACATTAAAATAAGAACGATATCTACTGTATTAAAATTTAATTTTGTTATTTTTTAAAATGATAAAAATATTAAAATTTAACCATTCAATATTTATGGGGTTTACCAAAGAATTAGCCAAAAGGGGAAATTACGATAAGAAATCGGTTGTGATTGTGTCTAGGGCTGTCAGTTTCAAACCGAACCAAACCGAGACCGAAAACCGACATTTTTTCGGTTTGGTTTTTGGTTATCGGTTCGGTTAACCGAAAGCTTCGGTTCGGTTACCGGTTTTGGTTAACCGAAAATTTTTCGAAACCGACAGCCTTAATTGTGACCAATTCACGCACAATAATAAAGCGGAGATAAATCTGAGCACAAAAAATCTAACCGTCATTTTAAGTGCATGAATGCATGGTCGAAGCGGGGGCATCTCTAAATTTGCTGTAACATAACTAAAGATTTAATTTTGCTTTCACTTGCCCAAAAGCGCAACATTCGAGATCATAATTGACGGGGCAACATTTTGTGAGCTCATTTGCACACGAATAATGGTCAAGTCTTCGAAGGCATTTTGCCCAGCCGCATGCCTCTTCACCGCCTTCAGGCTAAGGTGCGGACTAGGGATGGGCAAAATCGGAAAATAAAATCCGAAATCCTTAAAAATCCGAAACGATTTTAAATCCGAAATCCAAAAGCCAAAAATCCCGGTATTTCCGAAATTCCGAAATCGAAATTTTTTAATATGAAATTTTTGCATTTTTGATTTTAAAAAAGATTTTTCTATCTTATTGGCGAAATCTGAGGACACCAAATTTCACAATTTTGCCGATTTTTCGATTTAAAAAAATGCAATTTTTTTGTTGCGAATCTGCTTTAGTAGGGGGGGGGGGGGGGGGTTGGCGGTGCCGATAGGCGCCGCCGAGAAAATTTTGAAATTTCTGACTCTATTTGTTAAAAGATTTGCAACAAATATTTTGAAAATACGGCAATTTTTAGGAATAGGAGGAGCCCGGCGGTGTCGAGAGGCGCCGCCGGGGAAATTTTTTGAAAATTTTAACGAACTTTTTTGGCCTTCGCTTTCTTAAAATCTTCAGCGATGGGTCCAAATAATATAATCGGTCGCCGCAGGCGGCAAAAGCAATGGAAGAAAGGTTAGGAGAAGGAAGAAGATGAAGGCGTACTCCGGCATTTTGGAAAAGTAAATGTGTGGAGGGAATGAAGGAAATGAGTGATGAATAAATTATTGGGGAAATTCCTTAGCAGAAGCGAGCGCATGCCTTGAAAAGAGAAAGTTCGGCAAAATTCCTAAAAAGCAAATTAACATTTAGCAGATTTAGGGACTTTCATTAAAAATTGCCTCGATTCATTCCACAAATGTTGGCACGCATTTTTTGAGCTAACATTGGCAAAGTTATTCGGGCTGAAGTTATAGTGGGATTTTTGGGAAAATTTCGGAATACGGGTAGTTCTCAAAATTAACTTATTATATACCATTCGACTCCACTCTAACAAAAAATTTTTGGTGGAAACCACTTTGAAGCAAGTTGCAGACCCGGGATTGAAGTGTTTTTTGACTGGGGACTCAGTTGTCCACGGATTGAAAAATGGGGAAAATCAGGGTACGCATCGGTTCAGTGCCCACGGTTCAGTGCCGGAAGGTTCAGTGCCGCACGGTTCAGTGCCGGACGGTTCAGTGCCAGCGATTGAAAGGCTATAACTTTTTTCTAACTCAACCAAATCAAACAAACCAGATATCATTCGAAAGCTATAAATGAGATGAAGCATTTAAAAAATTATCCAAGCGGTTTAATTGGTTTAAAAAAGTTTAATGTGAAAAAACACGCAAAATCAAGGGTTTTTCATAATGTTATTGAGATAACTTTTTCACGAATTTTTAAATTGAGTAGCTTTGGCTTAACAATAGCTTTTAAAAGCTTAGAGATTTCGAATGATATCTGGTTTGTTTGATTTGGTTGAGTTAGAAAAAAGTTATAGCCTTTCAATCGCTGGCACTGAACCGTCCGGCACTGAACCGTGCGGCACTGAACCGTCCGGCACTGAACCGTGGGCACTGAACCGATCGCCGCCGGGAAAATCACTCATATTGGCTTTCAAAATTAGGAATTAGTTGATAGAAAATCAAAATTGAGAATTTAAAGCGGTTTTTGAACCGGTTACAAAAATAGCCTTATTGGCTGATTTTATGTATTCTAATTTAAGTTTAATAGTGCGCGATCTTAAAACATTATTTATGCAAATATTTTTTAATTTTGTTTTTGCTCGAATTCGGAATCCAATGTTAAAAAAAGTTTGCCCACCACCCAAATAGTACCAATGACGGCGTATCATTTAAAATTAGGATTTTCGAATAATCCAAATATTATTTAAAAATTTTTAAATAGTTTTATGAAGCTTACGACATCCAATCAACGCAAAAATAAGTGATTTCAAATTTGGAGAAGAATTAAAGTTTTAAAATTCGCAACTATAGATGGAGGGATGGGGGGGGGGGGGACTTTCAATTAGCTTTCCTTTTTTCTTTCATTTCCAGTCTCATGGTCACATTGCTTAATTATCTTTCTTGTAATATTCGTCCAAGTAATTACGATTTTTGCCATTTTTCTCTTCAAAGTTCAACTGATTCAGATTACCCTTCGGCGATAGCATCGGCTCATTTAAAAAGTCGGATTCCTTCTCGAAGTCGAACTAAATGTTTATAAACCCAAAATGATCATTTTAATCAAATTTATTTGTTCGTACCTCAGTGTCAAACCCTGCAGCTTCTCTCAACCCGAACAGAACTCGGTAAGCGGCTTTAATCGCTTCCATTGCTGAGCTTAATTGGAGTTTGCCCTGCTCAACAAGAAACCGCGGATTCTCCTCTTTAATTTTATCATTAGGAATATGTGCTGAACTCGTTGAACTTGACGCTTCTTTATGTTTCTCTGAGGTATGCATCTACGGCCAATGCCTTCACTTTCCAACTTTCACAAATTTGTCTCAATTCAATCTGGTCTGTTACGCCATTGATCGTCGTCACCCCCTTATCGCAGTCCCATTCTTCCATCATAGTATGCCAAAAAGACCATTTGCTCTGTGTCAATGCCTTCGCCAAGTCCTTCTCCGGCGTGCCGTCTTCGATCACCGCAACAGAAACCGAGTAAGTGATCATAGCGATCAGAAGCAGAATGGGCAGCCAATCTTTTGGATAATGAGGCATTTTTAATGAAGCTTAGTTTTGCTAATGCTTCTTCGTTAACGAAATGCCTATTTGTATTGCACAATTTTTGTCAGCAGTTGATTGATTTATGAATATTGACTTACAATATGAACGAAATCCACAAAATATGAGCTAAAAACATCAAATAGTTTAAATAAAACTATTTTTTTTAATTGAGATGAAATGGCATTATAATAAACGTTTAATTTGTTAACGCTAATATGCATCGTTGCCGGCAAAACATTTACAGACGCCCGTGATTTTATATTAAAATACAGCAAACGCGTAGGCGTCTTCGAGCATCTCAACAAAAATGAGCAGACGACCTGAATTCCTGGGATACCCGGGCGCGATTAGAATCCGGCATTTACAAATGCCTTTCTTATCTTTGTTTTAAAACTTAAATTTAACGACTTTTTTTTAATTTATTTATTCAGGAATCCATTCCGGTGATTGTGGCCTCCATGTTGCCTTGCTATTGGATGTACCGTGAGGTGGTCAATTGGACCCAAAATTTCATAGAAAATTGCATGACAAAATAACAGATTCGATCTGATAGAATCCTTCTCATATACGCTCATTTAGACCAAAAAGACGCAATTTTAAATTCGTATCGTATTCAAATAAAAATTTTGTAAACGATAGAGAGGGCGAGAATTCCCCGTCCATTTTTGCTTGTAATTGAATGTTTGGTGTTGATGTTTATCATCAAATGAAATAGTTTTTCCCAGTTAAATAGCATCGATTGTTAATTTAATAATTTAATTCTTAAAATGTGTTACACCGCTCGGCACATTTTTGCTCTTCTCAGTGAACTCCGTTGTCGAACCCCTTTGGTGCACTGAGGAACAGAGGGATTAAATGATTGATCGCTTGGAGAAAGGGGGGGGGGGGGAACAGGATGAAGCAATGTGTGGGCAGCTTATTGAAAGGAATAAATTGTGATCAATAAAGGAGGGTAAAGTCCAGCAGTTTTTTGAGGGGCGAATACATAGAGAATGCCATGAAGAAAGCCTTACAACTTAACAATCAAAACACGGCAAAAAACGATAAGCGCCAAGCTCGTCAAGAAAGTCAAATTGTTTCCATTTTTCTCTTCAGTACCATTCTGATCAGTCTCTACCATTCTGATCAGTCTCTACCATTCTGATCAGTCTCTCTCCCGCATCGTTTTCACTAATCATCCCGATGATGATGACTTTTCGTTGCCGTATTAACCGCACTGCCGAGTTGTCTATACACCATGAAGATGAAGATGATGATGATGACCCCTCAGTTTTCTTTACTTTTAACTTTGCCTCCTCACACGGGTCCTGCACCGGCTCCAACTCTTTCAACTCGTCAGGATATTTCTTCACCATCCGGTCACGAATCAAGTATTTGTAAGGAACGAAAACAGTGGCAACACATATTTCTTTATGCATTTTGTAATGCGTATATATCTTTGTGTATATTTTGTTGTTTTTATCATTGTACCCTCCTTGCATATCATTTCCATATATGAAAAATATTGCTATAATTTTTGTTTTCCGCTTGTCTAATTTCTGAAGTATTAATGGTGCCCAAAATGATGCCCTGTATCTAAGCTCAAAGCCAATAATCTTTAGAAAAACTGGCCTACGCCAAGCTCCTGAACGCTGTCCCAAAATTGTTTGCGTTCAACAACTTTGCAATTTTTATCTAATCTGTCGCTTTTAGTTTCATTTGCATTGGTTTGGTCAATTAACTCAAACTTATGTTTGGTGACTAAACGACCAAGTTCTTCTCCATTTTTTTAATATATGTTAGCGCATTTCACAAAATTGGATTTTAGTAAACTTCGAATTTACTAGTTAAAGTCCTATTAAAACGTAAATTTCAAATTTACTAGTAAAATTTGATTTTTATTGAGTTAAAAAAGAATTTTGTTTTCAAATGATGCTAAAGCGACGCCGACACCAATACTAAATTTGCTTATGATTGATTCAAAAAAAATTCCATAATTTTGTTGAGTCAAAATGTGACATTAAGTTAGACAGAAATGAAATGACCTTTCTTTTTAACCGTAGGGGATATTATGACAACCAAACGTATGCAAACAAAAAACCAAAAAATTGCTAAAGCGACGCCGACACCAATATTAAATTTGCTTATGATTGATTCAAAAAAAAATTCCATAATTTTGTTGAGTCGAAATGTGCCATTAAGTTACACAGAAATAAAAATGACCTTTCTTTTTACCCGTAAGGGATATTATGACTAGGGTCCGGATAACGCGAAATATTGACTTAAAATATTGACCAAAAACCCCCAAAATATTGACCAAAAAAAACCCCAAACTTTTAACCAAGATCTTTTGTTCCTAAAACAAAATAATAATTATAATAAAGTTAAACAAAAATAAGCCTTCAAAGGCAAGAATGTTTTTCCCAAAATATTGATTAAAAAATGTGCAAAAACTGAACGAATTTAGTCAAATTTTGCGTAAAACCTTCAAATTTCGTCTATCTTTATAATTTTCCTCTTACAATTGTAAATGTATTATTTTTGCAAGTTTTTGAAAATTTTATAAAAAATATCAAATAAAAAAATTTAAACAAAAATGTCGATCTTTGGGGGTGGATTTTTGGTCAGAGAAAAAAGTCATTTTTTAAGGGTACATTTTTGGTTTGAAAAATTTTTTGATTTTTGAGGGTACATTTTTCGTTTTTATTGCATTTTTCTTAACAAATTTTCGGACAAAGTGCTTGAAATATTGAATTTCTTTCAAAAATTTTCGGAAAAAGGCCAAAAATTGCATTTTTATCAAGAAAAATGCCTAAAATATTGATTTATTATGAAAAAATGTCGAAATATTGATTTATTCTCAAAAAAGGCAAAATATTGATTTATATTGACTAAAAAGTCGCTCTAATTCTAAAATTTTTCGAAATGAATGCTATTTTTGGGCTTCTCTCGTAATTCCCTATTCGCAAAAAAAAACATTTAAAAAAATATAAATCCGGACCCTAATTATGACAACGAAACGTATGCAAACAAAAAACCAAAAAATGACATTTATAATTTCAAAACTTTTGGCCATTCTAAACTATAATTTTGGTTGTGTATATAAATAGAATTTTAATCCTTTATTTAATAAAATATTGGATAATCACATTTTAGAATAATATGCCCCTGGTCGCAGCCCATGAGCTGTTGCATGCGCTTGGCATTTTGCATGAGAAAAGCCGTAGTGATGCACGTAATTACACCATTTTGAGTTCAGCAGACCGCGTTAGCGTTAAACCGAATCATCAAGTTAATTTTGTTCGTTTTAAGCAATCAAACATCTACAATGACACAGAAAACTTTGGACTGCCATACGATTTTGGCTCGGTGATGCATTACAAAGGAGTTTACGACAACAAAACGTAATCAAAATCAAAAAATAAACTTAATCATTAATTAAAACTTTTAATGGCGTGTTCAAAATCATAACGATGACTGTGCCTAAATAAAAAATTTTAATCCTTGGGTTTTTTTAATTTAGTAACAAACATCGGATGATTACACGGCCAAACGGCGTCATAAATCTGTCCACCACAGACACGTGGTCGAAACACTAATGTTATATTTTTTCAGTAACATTAGATTTTGGATTATTCAATCAAATAAAATACCCCGCTCTTTATTACGCCAAATATAGAAATAATTTCTAACGCATTTTAGCCAGCAAATGGAAAAAAGGCGCGAATCCAAATATCGAAGTTAAATAAAGAGCTTATAAGAAAGCGCAAGGAATTTTCAATTAATTGACCTTTTCAAATTTTGTTTTTTTAGGTGCGAAACTTTGCTGTCCAAGGGCAATCAGTGACCCGTTGCCGAATGAGTACAAAAATTGGATTGAAGCAGAAGAACCGGACTCAGACCTCATCATTTCTTTTGATCACCTTGACGACTTTAGTCAAGATGAACTATGAATGGTGAGTTAGTGACGCTTAACAAGCATTACTATTTCTTAAAATTAGAGCCATTTTTAGGTGATGAAGAGCTCCAGAACTCCTGCACGTGCGTGTTCCCAAAAAACCTGTTTATTGGGGAACGGATCCCGAGTTCTGTTCTTAAATGTGGCAATATGTTTGGAAACGTTGATTGTGGTTGTTATGATGATATAAAATGTCTGAGAGAAAAAACATGGTGTGATGTTAATTGGGATTGCCCAGTGATTGTGGTAAATTATGATTATTTCAGTTACTTTTTAATGAAAACATTTAATGTTTTAGATAAACGGAGGCCAAGTGCGCCGAATTAATCCAAGAGGAGAAATGATTAGCTTGATCGTACTTGAATGTTTTGTAAGTTGTTACATTTGTCTTTTTGATAATACTAAAGTTGATCATTTCTTGAAAATCATGCAAAATGATTTTTTTATTAGCCATTTTTTTGCTATATTTCCACACCTGCCACAATTTTTCTACATTTTTGAACTTTGTGAAATTCTTTGTTTTTTGAAGGAAAAATGAGGATTTTTCGAAAATAACCTCTCCGATTCCTAAAAAGTTTGAAAAAAACCCGTTTTAAAATTTTGCTTGAAAATATCTTAACAAATTGAGTAGGCATTCAAAATTTTTCGGCGGCGCCTATCGGCACCGCCGACTACCCATATCCCCTAAAAAATTTCTTAAGAAAAATTGCCATAATGCGGCTATTTTGGAGCTAGTTGCCATATTTTGTCGCAAGTGATCTGGCCTCTCTGTTCAAATACGGGTTCGAAATTGGTCTAAAAAAAGCTCATATTTAATTCCTCGACCCCAAAGCGCCCAGAAACATGATTTGCATGATTTTTCATAAAAATGTTTATCGGTAAATTTTCGCGTTTTAAAAAAAAATTTAAATAAAATTGTGTTGTTGGCCATCACATTTCACAGCACCGCTGCTGTTGAGGTCTAAAGCTTTGAAGAAAAGGTCAAGGAGATGAACTTTTACGGGAGTTTCCTTCATTAAGATTTTATGGAAAATCAGTGATCTTTTTACATATCTCAGAACGCAAATTCTCAGTTTATATTTATTTTTACAATATCCCCCCGAACATCTAAAATTCTTAGTTAATATTCATTTTCACAATTCTCAGCACCCAAATTCTCAGTATATTTATTTTTACAATATCACAAAAGCTAAATTCTCAGTTTATATTCATTTTTACAATATCACAGAACATCTAAAATTCTCAGTTTATATTAACCAGATTTATAAATCTCATTTTTGCAACATATGTATCATCACAATTGATTACTTGCATAAAAGTGGTTACGTAGTTTAGATTTATCAGCGTTATCACTAGGGATCGGATCGATATGCACCAAAAATCGCCAAATATGCGCATATATATTAGGGTTCGGACGGGCGCCCGATTAGCGCCCGCCCGGGCGAAAAATTTTTAAAAAGCCCGCACGGATTCCCGCCCAGCCAAAAAATCAAAAAATTTTGTCATTATGAGTAGAGACCGGATTTATATTGACTAAAACCCGAACTATTGACTTAAAATATTGACTAAAACTCCCAAAAGTGCCAAAATATTGATTAAAAAATGGGCTTAAACTAACCAAATCCAGTCATTTTATGCGTAAAACCCTTCAAAATTCTTCAATCTTTATTGACTAAAAGTCGCTCTAATTCTAAAATTTTTATGCTATTTCCGGGCTAATCTCATCAAACGCTATTCGCAATAGGTTAAAACCTGAAAATCCGGTCTCTAATTATGAGGAATTCTTTTAATTAACATCCAACAGAATGCCAAACTATTATAAAGAAAATGCAATATTTTAACAATTTTGGACCAATTTTCATCAACAAATGATTATTTTTCTCGGCGTCGCTTATCGGCATCGTTTAAGAATTAAGCATATGTTGCTTGGTTTTTAATACTTATGACACTCAATTAAAACCACTTTTTTCCTTTTAACCAGACTCAACCGTACAGACTCAACGTTCACCAGACTCAACCGTCCAGACTCAACTGTTCCTGACTAAACTGTTCCAGACTCAACCGTACAGACTCAAACGATCCGCTCCCCACTCGGTACCCCCCCCCCCCTTTTTTGAAAATAAATTTGTTGTTCAATCTCGCGAAAAAATGTTTATAGGGTTTCGAAGTCGTAGAATCAGATCCGACCCCTCCGTTTCGACCAATTCCGTGCCCGAATTCGAACAACTATAAGCGGTTTTTGAGTCGGTTGAAATTTTTGAAAAAAAGGAAAAACCGGGACGACAAAATCGGGGATCACGTTTTCGGGGATGAGCAAACCGGGGAACGGGGATCACCGACCGGGGATAGGCAAAAATTCTATTTTTTAGGGGGTGCATTTTTTGAAAACATGCGATTTTTAAAAAATAAAAATGCACCCCAAAAGATCGATTTAATTTTGGGATTTTTGTTAAGAAATTTCATCAAAATTTACGCAAAATTAAGCATTTTGCTTCGAAATTTCAGAAAAAGTAATCAAAAAAGTTAGGTTACGTAAGAGTGGAGGATGCCAGACGTGCCGACAGGCGTCGAAGGGAAAATTTTTACTGAAATCTGTTGGAGAGAAGGGACTCAACTGTCCCGCAATCAATATTGTGACATTGTTATTGGTGATCTCTCCCCTCGTCCCCTTCCCCTTGACTCACTGTCTTTATAAGGCACCCCCTGTCCAGTACAGGGGTCATACTTTCATTTGGTCACCCATTGACTCCCTTCCTATAATTGTTCCTTCCCGGAGACGATCAATAAATTATTTGATATTTGTTGTGCAATTGGGCAAAGGACCCAACAAATTTGGTGCAGTCAGCAGCCATTCTTCTCGATTGAAGAATATAGGCGTGCAAACAACTCTTCGCACAACCCAGCTCAAATGCATGATTCTAGTCATCGCACTGAGGGACGAGCACCACGACTTGCGGCAGAAATGTCTCAAAATGCTGGAAGAGGCAGAGAAAAACGGCACCCGCCTTCCTCTCCAAAAGTTGGAAGAGGAGTTGAGAGCGATTCAGCTCGTCAAGGACAGCGCCCTTTCGCTCCTGGCACCGCCGATTTCAACCAATGCCGTCCAGCTACGCCCTCAACAGTGGCGAGAACCAAAAGGGAGCCAAACGCTTCAACCGATCATTCCACACGGTCAAAATCGGCAACCACTGCCTGAAAGTAGGCACATCGCACGGCCGCTGGTGGAGGATCAAGGCAACGATTGATGGCATAGAATGTGAGATGAATTTGGACACTGGCGCGCAGGCCACCATCATCACTACCCAAACGTGGACCAAATTGGAAGAACCGAAATTGTCCCAACCGGATATCGAAACGTACAACTGCAACGACACGACATTTCCAATCCAAGGAAAATTCCGGTGCTCAGTCAGCTGTTTCGACAAACCGCCACAAAGGCTGACGGCATACGTCAGCAGGGCCGTGAATTTGGATCTCCTCGGACTGCCGTGGATTGAAGCTTTGGAGCTAATTCCAAGGGAAATCATTTTCCCATTGGCTCAACCAACAAACAAAGCGCCCACGCCGATCAGCATCCACGCCACCCGGGCACCGAAATCAACCCATGGCATCACGGACGAAACTTCACTAATATCGGCACTCAAAAAGGATTTTGCAGGAGTTTTTGAGCCAGGCTTAGGCTACTGCTCAAAGGTCAAAGCACATCTGATTCTGAAACCCGACGCTCGTCCGATCTTCTGCAAAGCCATCCCGCATGGCGCAATCGACGAGGTCAATGAGGAATTAGATCGCCTTCTGCATATCGGAGCGATTACACCGGTGGAATTCAGCCATTGGGCAGCTCCTATTTTGGCCGTAAAGAAGAAAAACGGCAAGACTCGTGTCTGCATTGATTTTTCGACCGGGCTAAACAACGCCTTGGAGTTGAACAGACATCCTTTGCCGAGACCGGACGTCATTTACGCCGCCTTGAGCGGAATGACTTATTTTTCGAATTTGGATCTTCGCGACGCGTACCTTCAAATGGAATTGGACGAAGAGTCCAAAAATCTCTGTGCACTCAACTCGCACCGTGGATTATTCCGGTGCGAACGCCTGCCGTTCGGCGTGAAATCGGCGCCGTCCATTTTCCAACATTTGATGGATCAGCTTTGCGCAGGAAGCTCAGGAGTTCACGCGTACCTTGACGACGGACTCATCGCATCCAGAACCCTGGAGGAACATATTTCCGCGATCTACGAATTGTTCACGCGCATCCGAGAATATGGTCTACGGATCCAGCTGGAAAAGTGCAAATTCCTGCAGAAAGAATTGCTGTTCTTGGGACACATCATTGCCGCCGACGGCATCCGCCCCGATCCAACGCGCTCCGAGGCAATCAGAAAAATGCCGGCGCCACACGACAAGTCCACCCTGCGCTCATTCTTGGGCGCAGAATTATTACGGCAGATTTAAACCTATGCGCGAAATTCGCGCCCCACTGGATCAACTCCTCCGAAAGGAGGTCGACTGGAAATGGGAGCAGCAGCAACAAAAGGCCTTCGAAAAGGCAACCCAAATTATGGCATCGGATTTGCTGACGCACTACGATCCCTCACTGCCAATCGTTGTTGCAGCGGACGCTTCAAAAGACTGTATCGGCGCGACCATCAGCCACACATTCCCGGACAAATCCGAGAAAGTGATCGAGCACACTTCGTGCACTCTGTCCGCTGCGCAGCAAAACTACAGCCAAATAGAAAAGGAAGCTTTGGCGCTTGTCTTCGCGGTACAGAAGTTCCACCGAATGCTGTTCGGACGGAAATTCACACTGCTAACGGACCACAAGCCGCTGTTAGCCATTTTCGGCTCAAAGAAAGGCATCCCAATTTATGCCGCCAGCCGACTCCAGAGATGGGCGCTGATAATGTCAAACTATGAGTTCGACATCCGCTACATCAGCACTACGGCATTTGGCCAAGCAGACGTGCTCTCCCGATTGATTGCCAACTACCCGCGGCCGGATGAAGATCGATTGATAGCAACCATCTGCACAGAAACAGATTGCTACATCAACACCATTCTTCAGACCAACACGGATCACCTTCCCGTTACGGCAGAAGAAATCGCCTAGGCAACGGAAAAGAACCGATCCTGGTAAAAGTCGAAGCACATGCCATTAAGGGCTGGCCAACAAAGTGCTACGATCCGGAAATGGCGCCGTTCTTCCCAAAACGCGATGAAATTTTGGAAATTGGAAGCTGTTTGCTCTACCAACATCGCGTCATAATTCCAGAACAATTACGCCAACGAATGCTCAAGGCTCTACACATGTCGCACCCCGGAATAGTGCGCATGAAAGCCCTGGCGCGGCAACACGTGTACTGGCCCAACATGGACTCCGCAATCGAAACAGTCGTGAGAAAGTGCGAGGAATGCCAAATGGCGCAGAAAAGTCCTACCAAGGCACCACTGGCCCCCTGGACTGCCACCAGTAAGGTGTTTCAACGCGTCCACATCGACTTCGCTGGACCATGCCAGGACGGGCATGTATACTTTATTATGGTGGACGCCTACTCAAAATGGCCGGAAGTCTACCAAATGACTTCCATGACGGCTCAGGCAACCGTCCACACCGTCCGATCCATCATCCACCGGCTGGGCATTCCGGAGGAAATTGTTTCGGACAACGGAAGACAATTCCGTTCATCGGAATTTGCCACATTCTGCACTGAATTTGGCATCAAGCAGACCTTCACGCCACCGTTTCACCCCCAATCCAACGGGCAGGTTGAGCGGTTCGTCGATACGTTCAAACGGGTGATGAAAAAGTGCGCGAAAACTGACAAGCATTGGACCGAAAAAGTGCTGTTCTCCTACCGAACAACGCCGAACGCTTCCATCGATGGACTTTCACCCTACCAATTGTTCTTCGAACGCAAATTGCGCACCAAATTGGCGCTGGTCCACCCTAAGGAACAGCCCAAACAGGACGAAGTCGTCGACAAGGACCGCGTCCGGCAGGCACAAGCAAAATACACGGCCCAAATGTCGCAACAATTTGATAAATGGCACGGAGCCAAACCATCGGTGTTTCTCCCGGGTGATCCGGTTCTACTGGTGAACTACCGACATGGGAAGACACTTTGGCTGCAAGGGACCATTGTGGAGCGGCTTCGAAACTCGCCAACCTACCGAGTTCAGGTACCGGTTCTTGGCCGAGTCCGGGTTCNGACGNGCNCCCGGNNAGNG